>JAQIWH010004346.1:0-17266 GCA_034695005.1 Cryptops parisi | reverse complement strand
TTCTTAATTGTTTATCCACACTGATAGAGAAGTTTTATTATTTAATAAACGAAATCACAAGTGATCTGAAAAAAGATCATCTATCCAGAATAATTAGCTCCAGAGGTCCTAATGATTCCAGATTTAAGGTTGTCAATCTGTAGAATTGACAAAAGTAGGTTGTTTAATAATCCAAATCTTTTGTTAGCAAAATGCTCGGAAACATGTTATTTGCATTGAAATAATTTTCATTACGCAAGTTATTTTTGTAGTCCTGATTTAAGATGCACCTGTTATAACAAATTTCAGTTGTGTAGACTAAGGGACTCCGAAGTTTGTTAGCTAAGCTTTGCTAAACGGTCGGATTTCGTATTTTGTGTTTATAAAATAATTCGTTTTACATGACACAGCTAATTTCAGCATAGCAAACTTCTAACCTCATTTTGATAAGAATTTTGTCAAGGTTTTATGCATTTTCCTAAGGTCAATTCTGTGTCGATCAAACTTAAATGTAAAACAGACTGTCTCCAAGAATCACTCGGTAATTCATAAACTTCAAAAATTCAAACCATAGTCAAACGATGTCTGATGGCTTGTGTCGAGTTACTTATTGAATTGTCAAGATATAGCAATACATTATTTAATGATACACAATATTTACATTTTCTTTCACAAGTAACTACTTTAACTCAAAGTTGCAGATTTTTTTGTTTTTTATAAATAAAAAGAAGGTACATTTTATATAAAACTAATTTTAATTTTCCCTCATTTTTACTTACTTTTGTTACTTGCAAATTAACCGTCCTGTACGATACGCTTCTACTAAACGTTGAAAACATAACATGAAAAACGAAGGGAATTTTTATCCGTTCATTTATATCAAATTTGTGCAAACTACACACTCCCTGGCATGACCGCCGTGTACAGATGGAGGATTGGGGGGTTAACCCCTCTAATTCGGAAAAAAATTTTTGGAAGTACTTCTATATACATACATTGTGTACTAAAGTATGCAATGAAATAAAATGTTTTTTGTCAACCCCCCCCCCTTCCGAAAAAATTCTGCACATGGTCTGCTACCTGGTAAGAACATTGCTGAAAATGCATTTAGCATACAACAAAAAATGGAAAAGAAATTCAACATTGCTAACGTTTTTCTCGTGAATTGTTTGTTTTTTTCTTAAGTTTGTTTGACTGCAAAATGCAATCAGACAATCGAATTGTTAATTTTCTCCACGATGTTTCTACAAGTACATGAATCTTTAATTCCAAAACTTCCCAACAAGATGTGTAAGATACTGTTAAATACTATCACCCAGCAGAAAAATCTAGTTGAACATATAGGTTGTTACCATGTCTTCGCACTGGCCAATGTTTTAAATCACGCCTGTACTGGTAGCATTTTTATTGTGGAACAGAGAAAAGAAAACTTTAGGCTACTTTTTGTACTGTGATGTCATTGTTAAAACTGCGTTTCCAAAATGTTGTGTTTGTAGGAAGATGCCATCAAACAAAAATATGGCAATTTCTGTGTACATAAAAATTTTATCCTTACTGTACATTGTAATATATTAAACGAAAAACAAAACAAAAACAAACCGATCTTATCATCAAGCCCACCATTTCCTGCTTTGTTTCTAATCAGCTGATCTTTGGGAAAAAATGTATTTTTAAACAAGACATAAAGGTCTAAAAAAGAAAAAATGCAACATATTTTTGCTCAGCTGGGAAAAAGTTTACATTGGACTTTTGCATTTAACCCTATTTTTTGTTTTGCCAGTCAGAGAAGGTACGTATAAGAGAAAAATCAATCAATTACGTATTACGCTATGTAAAGTACTTCCAGTGATATGATATCAACTTTTAATGATGGTAGTTTATTTTAAATGTGCGTGTTAGTTTTTGTTTAAAATGATGTAGATGCTGGTGTATTCAGTTCATATAGTTTGTTAAGTGATACAGGTAAATTAGAGCGATTCAGTGGTTTGTTCCTATTTGTTATATTTAAAATACATGAAAAAATATCTGATACCTTTCAGTGAACAAAACATAAAAATTATCAAGAGAAACGTTTCAAATGTACCATCTTAAAAAATGGACTTGTTACGTATACATTATTTCATGATTTCTGAAACATTTATTTCACTAATGTTTGTTTGTTTGTTTGTTTGTTGTGTTACCAGTCTCATTGCACTGGAAGTACTGTGTTTAAATTTTTTTTTATAATGTTCGAAAAGCTTTTTCTTTCAAAATATGTTTTAAAGTAACGTGATTATATTTCAGTTACAAAGGCAAGTTTACTTAGTTTGAATTTTCAAATACACTTCAAAGCTCAAAACAAAAAATAAGAAACGGATGAAAAAAAAAAGCAAATACACATTCCATCGTTGGTACTCGAATCTATTCTTGTTTTTACACATGCTATGAAATAATTTTTTATCTGTACATAGAAATCACGAAATCCTTATATTTGAAAAGTTTAGTAACTGAGTGTTGACAATAAAAATTGTACCATAATAACACACTGTAGTTGTGATGAAATGTTTGAAATAAAACATTAATAAAAACTTGGGTTTTTGGTCTTCAAAAACTCATGAGCTATTACAAAAATAACCAAGAGTTTTGTCGTCTTCAGTTACAGACTGGTGTTGTTCAGTCAAGAATGCCTACAAGCTGAGACACTGCATTTTGACCGTGATGTGATGTGAACCATGAAATGCACTGTATTCGTCATATTTCAATTTATTTTAGTAACCAAACAGCCATAAGGAGCCACAATAGGTGCTATGGAGCAGAAAAAATGCATTCACGCGAAATAATTTTATTATTTGTTTCAACTTTGTCGAATTAGCTGTACCGTACATAGCATGGAGGAATGCATGAAAAATAACAATCTTGAAACCGTCTAGAAACGTTATCAGCCACACCACACAGTGTAACACTTAGATTTTCAGCCATCAAAACCAAACTATTTTGGTATCACCTTTAAGGATTTCAAGAAAGCTGGAAATATCTTTGCTGATTTTAACCTATTGGCCATAAAAGCCGATATATTTCTTCATATTTTGGTAGAGTTTTGTTTCATTTATTCTAAACATATGATCGCAACTTTTGATTTTTTCCTACAGTGCATGTTACCACAAACATGCTCTGTGTGTGGTAACATTCCACCAGTGTTCAAATGTGCCCCAGGATATTTTGATTTTTTTATTTTGGTGTTATTTCAGTGGATATATAATAGGATAGACAGAAACACTTGTATATTCATTACCGTAGATCGATAGATGGATACGATCATATGACAATAAAATATTGAAATTATAGGCTATATTCAGATCATGTTCAAATGTATAATAATCATAACACTTAAATACAAGTGGACAGTGCTAATGTATTATCAAAAATTTTAAAAACTGATAAAATTTAAAATAAATAAGTCCACAAAAATCTGTTTTTCAAGGGTACCCCATCTCCCCTTGTGTGTGGCATATGTCATGTGTGAAAGTTCAGAGTTTATTATGTTTGCATAAAGTACCTATGCAGTTCTTAATAAATGTGTCAACCAATTTATTTGGTTTGATCTCTATGAGCTCTTTAAAGCCAGTATTATTTCTGGTTTTAGTGGATTTTTCATGATTTGAGGGGCGTATGAAAAGTTCGCCCGATGCTGTTGTGCTCCATTACACTAATTCTCATCAATGGGCCATGGTTCCTTTTTAAAATAAGCACCATTCCAATTCAATACACTTGCAGCATCGACATTCCCACTTTTGGAATACATGAAATAGGTTTCCTGCCATAAGCTTAATCTGGGATGTGGTGGTAGTGGTGGCACACATTTGGACAAAGTGCTGCATTAAATAACTGATATAAAACAGTGATGTATTTATTTTATAGGAAATATGGTTAAGAAATTGATGAAAAAAATATAAAATAGGAATCTAAACTCTACATATCATTACAAGAATATGAAAATGACAGAGTGGAATTATGAGGAAGTATGACAAAACAGGAGGGATTAGACAATAAAAATCACAGTTGTGTAAGAGCCAGCACAGGATGTGTGGGTGCAGTCTAGAAAGTGAAGTTTTTGGGAGCCAGTATTTGCTGTACTGTACTCAACTGCAGATTTGTGGCAAGTAGGCATTTGGTGTGCACAAACTTCCAATCCAAACCGAATTAGATCATCAAAGGAGCTTTCCTCCAAAGGAAAAGTCTAGCAGGCTGCACTTGAAAGGAACTGTGGGAAGAATGAGCAACATCAAGTGACTACCAGGTGCCAGAAGGTAGTCATAAGGTTAGTGGGTGCAAGTGTCTAATTGCAAAACCAGAACTAGACAACTGTCTGCCTCCATGTGGCTAGTGAATGCCCTGTGGTGAAAGTGTTTCATTTAAATGAACTTGGAGGACACAAAAATGAGTCTGATAACTGACATGTAGTGTTAGGTATACATGAGCCTCACACCTGTATATTGTGTGGGGTTGGTGTAAGACCAACTTAAGGTGACTCAATCTGTGTGTATGCGTGGGACAGCTATGCATAGATTATGCTTAGTATTTAGTAGGCTTAAAATCGTTGAGTCATTATTAATCTAGTGGATGCTTGGAATATTGTAGAATATATGCACAGTAGTCTCTCTTTGATCAGATGTATATCGGACCAGCGGGTGTCAGATTACGGTAGTGTAGATTGTCGAATTACTCGATTTTGGAAACAAATCACTTTATTAATACATCAACTTAGCAAAACTAACAAAACAATAGAGTACTGTACAAAGCATCAACATAAAAACAAAAATAAACTTATGTACAGCAGTTAGAATTAAGTCCATATCATTGCATTTCACACGAAATCGTCAATTTCGTTTTTGCGTTTTACATTTAAAGACAGTTTCATGTACCGATCTGCCAACTGCCGAGTTTTGGATTAGGCCTACTGACCGTGTCAGACTAGAGAGAGTCTACTGTATTTACCTACGAAAAGTTCAGATAGATTCACTCTGCCTGCTTCTAAGCCAAAATAGGCCCGTACGTTTCCATTAAGTTATTCAACGAATTATTCTTGTTAAGTTCTACTAGAAAAATGTTTAATGTGTTCTAATACACGTGCTGAAATGTATTAAGTGTAACAAAGGATTTGAAGATTGAAAGTAAAGCCTATAGACCTACTAAATTTTAAAAATTTAGTTGAAGTCAATCAATCCGTGACAAATAGCGCTAAATAAATCGTATGATAAATGGCAACACCAGTGTTCCCACAGTGGAGCTAGACGAATGCATTTGCAAATGCTAGCCTCATACTATGAAGGAGGTTTGTAGCATTAGTTGGATCTCATAGTGTGAGCTGAGTGCTATGAGATGCAAACAGCAGCCATTTAACACAGAAAGCCCCCAATCTTCATCCAGCTATCAGAAGGTTGGTCCGAGCCGACTCTTAGCATTTCACGAAAAAAAGAGTAGCATTTGTGACTTAAAAAAGCAGGACTTGGGGGTTGATCAACAATCTCATCTCCTAATCAAGAATCTCACCTCACCTTACTATTTTTTTAATAGCAAGAAGGTGATCACCACAAGCAAACCACACTCGCACAAAAATATTTACAGAACTAATGCAAATTAGAAAGCAATGCAGCTTAGAATTTTGTTTTGTCAATCATGAGTAAAATGTGCAGTGGTGTATTGTTTAACAAGTGACAATTTCAAATCTTGCAGCATTTGTATGAGTGCTTACAGATAATCAATACAATATAAAACAATTAGAGACAAATCATTTCATGGATTTAATTTGAACACATAAGAATTACTAAGAGTTACATAACGTACCCACATGCGGGGGTGCACATTCTGGCCATCATTTAAAACATTAATGAATCGAATATTAACATTGGAACATACATAAGTTGAAATTTCAAATTCGTCAAGCACCAGCGGTCCCAACTCCCGAGAACAATTCTTCTGTGCATTCCCATTTATCAACTAAAATAATAAAATTTTACTTGGAAAAGCAAATTATACATCATAGTTTTCATGATAAACTTATTGTAAAAAAAAAGTAATTATTAGATTCTCTAGTTATTCCAAAGAAAACAATCTGATCTTTAAAAACATGAAGCTCAAACTTAAACCATTGTCATATGAGTGTTATCCATGCATAGGTATGTCATCAATCAGCGATCTCTTTGAATCACTATGAGTTCCTAATTATATTATAAAAGTCAAAATTTTATTACCCTGATTCTTATTGTGGCTTCTGAGCCTCCAGGTAATTTCCTTATATCCCAAATGACTTTCTTCTCTCTCACATCAAAATTTGCAGTTTGCCAAGGACCACTACATTTTTGCATAAAACTTAAACCAAAATGAATAAACCGTTAGCTTTTAAGTCATCAAGCTTTAAGTTTAAAAAAACAAACAACAAAAAACTGAAATCATGTAATAAAATAAACATATTCAATTGTGCTTGAAAAAATATTCTGTTATTTCTATGATTGAGAAAGTATTTTTTTTTTACTTACTTTGTTGTAGATTTAGGCACAGGAAAATGTGCAGATATTTTTAATGCCTCCGTGTTAGAAGGAATATTGCATTTCAGCTTGAGAGTGACGTCCAGGTCACTAAAGTTTGAAACGCATATACTAACATTAAAATATGCATTGTACATACATTGAATTTATTTGATCGTGTTAAACCATAGTGAACAGGTTCTTCCTTAGGGAGAGGTAAATGGGGGTAACCCCTCCCCCCCGGAGCAGTTTCCAGCACTGTGTGAGCCTTGCAGATCAATAGATAATTCATGAAGTTTTTGGAAAAATGTTTAAAGTTATCATTCCAATATTTGAAATGTAGTTTACAGATCGCTAAAACAGGGATTAGGAGTAGATTTGTTAAATTTTTTTTTTTTTAAATAGAACAGTGACAAAATTTTTGTCATTTCGAAAATTGGAATATTTTCATGGGTCCACAGTGACTGAGTAGCCTTAGAATTATATCGCTGAACCAATTAGATAGTTTCATGAGCACTATAAGCAATCAGAATGGCATGAAACCTTATGAACAAACCATAAGTACAGTACGTATCACTATTTTCTAAAAATTGAAATTATTTGATTATTTGGTATGGTTTAAGATGATCCTATTGTACTTAAGCTCTTTGTCATGTTTTATTGCTTAGCAAAAAAGTGTTTCAAAAGTTACACTAATCATCCCTCATTAATCTTGAATAGATGTTATCAAAGTTCACACATCAGGCAGTTTATGCTAAACATAAACCAATACTTGCATGTTACAGACTTTACACACACAGGTAGAAAAGCCCCATCCAAAAAAAATGCATAAGAAAAAATGAGTATGCCCTAGCTCTATCCACAGCTGTGCAAGCATCATCCCCTGTCCTTTGGTTGCCAAATTTCCCCGACCACAGTTGAGATTGAGTTACCATTTTACCCAACACTGAAAATTCTATTCTTAAAAAATATAGTACTTACTCACTCTCAGCAATTTGATCTATGGAATGTACAAGATCAAAAGGAAGTGCGTTAGGAAAGTCTTTCACCACATTGTAATTCAAAACGGTAAACTGCAAAAGAAGAAAAAAAAAATTCAGCGAAAATAAATTAGCCAAGAGAGTGTAGTCGGTTGATTAAAATTTACTAGGAATGCACATGATCAAGATGGGAACATACTTGGCCTTCTGGAGGATGAAGCACAAGTATCCTTTTTGAGTGAAATTCTTCCATAGATACACAATTATGGAAATGGCAATCGCTGACATGTGCCACAGCACCAAAACCTAAGCAAACAGACATTTGTAGATATACTGTAGGTGGCATGTGTAGATGTATTTACGAGGGCTGTTCAAAAAGTATCAGACCGTATTTTTTTTTCTCGAAAACCAATTGAAGCTGAGAAGCAAGATTCAGCACATTGCTACAGTGATCCCTATTCTGAGAGTGGACCTTACTGCATGTGCGTTATTTTTTCAGCCTTTCCGGATGAGTCAGTCTTTGCCAGGCAACTGTTGTATGCTGTTGTGTAACAAGTGTTTGTTGGATTATTTTTTCATGCAAGAACATGGAGCAAGTCGCATTTTGCTTGAAGCAACAATGCTATGAACACTCGCTGCACAACAGTAAACAAAGGTTGCCTGGCAACAAATGACTGATTAAGCCAGGCTACAAAAAATCATGCAGGCTTCTCTACTACAATTAGTTTCTGAAATAAAAAAAAAAAGTCGGATACTTTTTGAACAGTCCTCGTATAGTTAACATGACATAATTCACCAGCATCATTGCCATCATCAATCACCAATCCTTCGTTGAGACCGAATCTCAGTGTTATTTTCCCGCTGAGAAAACATTTCAGTTGTATTTCACCTGTTAGTTCAGACCGAGATATAGTTCCCTACAGATGAATTGCAATATTAATTCCAGATAAACGAAAAAAAAATAGTTTTAATATGTAAACCATCATTATAAAACAGGTGGTTATTTCAACCTAGGTTTGTTTTGTTGGACTATATGAATACACGCCAGATGCGAATTTTAGGATAGTGTGGGGTGGTTTCCCCGCACCGGGCGCCGTGCCGAGCCAATAGGGGTGCCAAATGGCATATTTTCATATGGTACATATATAGATAAGGGGCACAAAAATTAGGCCTCGCACTGGGCGCCATACATTTTAAGTGTCTCTTTAGGTCAGCGTCTGATACAAACTATACATGAATACACACACTACATCCGCTTTTCCTAAATGGGGTTCTGTGAAACCATTGGCAGCTGCATTTATTTACATGGGTCACAAAAATTGCAGTTCCTTTTTAGCTGGAAAAATATAACTTTCAATACACAATTGTTGAGTAGAAAGCAAAGATAAAAAAATCTTTGCCCCAGCCTGGAAGATCGGATTTGAGATCTTTCGTGCATGCCTAGACACTCTCTAACCAGAGCTACTGGGACTCAAAATGCTCAAATAACACTACTGTACTAAAATGTAAGCATATATTGTTATAACATATCTTCAATTTAATGGTACTTAAATTGAACCAGGAATTTTGCCTGCAGCGCATTTTTTGTGTGCTTCAAATATTGAAGAAGTACCATATTATTGTAAAAAATGTGAAAGGGTTCCGTCACTAAATATAATTGGAAAACACTGCACTACATGTATACACAACATGCTGAGGGCCACAAATGCAGTTTTTAATATCAATGGCCATGGGGTTTCAGTTAGAAAAATTTAACAAGCGGCTATTTTTGTTTACAATTTTTAAAGTTCACAACATTTTAAATACAGTATCCCCAGTTTAAGTCCCCCATCTAGTCTAATATTTACATAAAATTCTTAAAACAATGGTTTTAACTGGGAATAAATATATATTGATTTAAAGAAAAGACACATTCAAAACTATTTCTTAAGAGACAATCCACTGGGTTGTTAATACATAAAATGTTCTAAAAATGATAACACGATAATCAAAACTGCATCTTACATCAGCATTGACGATAGCTGCTAGTTTTTCAATAACATCAACAAAAATCTGATTTTCTCTTTTCTGTTGCTGTCCTTGCGGGATCACTAGTGGCTGATTAGAAAATGAACTAGGAAGTTGTTTCTGAAATACAGTAGTTATTACTTAGCTTATTGCATCTAAGTGGTAATATTGTAATATGGTAATGAATGGGTCAAAAGTCCAACTCACAGCTTCTGAAAAATTAGAGCGGAATAAATCTATCGGTGGTTTAAAGCATTTTGCTTCACTCCTGATAGCAGTTTTCAGTTTATCAGCTTTGGCAAGTTGGACATAACCATTGTCCTACAAATGAACATGTCAAAAAACATAATTTAACATTAAGCATGCTGTTAGCATACAAAAGAAATATGCAGTTGTCTAGGAAAATTTGTCACAATTTTTGATAAAAAAAAGGAACCTCTTGTTGAAAAATATTCAGGAATTTTCATTTTTTGTTTCATGTAAAATTAAAGTTCACGGTAGAAGCCCGATTCATGTCGTTGTGCCAATATGTTGAACATTGAAACTGAGAACATGACAAAACTTTCCACACAACTCAGTATTTCAAGAAATTCCAATAAAAGATCAATTTTCATTCACCAATAACTGCTCCAAAATTTCATGAATTAATAAAACGTTTGCTCGTATAGAATCCTCTGAAACATTGCCACAAAAATCTTTGCACAAGTCATGGAACCTAGCAAAATATTACAGCAATGTACTGTAATTACAGCTTAAAGTCTTTTACCAAATTGAACGTAAAATAATTAAATTAGTAGACTATGTACGGATATACCTTTTCAACACTTCAGTCACTATCAAAGGGTAAGCCATTCCAGCAACAGCCATTCCTGTATCTGAAGTTGATGTAGCAACAAAGTAAAGATTCTCTCTGACAATATGAGAGTACCTTATCCCATCTCGTACCTGAAATGAAAAAGTTGTTTAATAATAGAATGGGTTACAAATTGTATTGAAAATGGATGACCAAGGTGCATGCTGCACTGGGTAACACCATCAAAGGAGGTGACGCCCAAATGACTGTCTACGACAGGGATCGACAACCTTTTATATAGTGTTGTGCCGATGTAATGTTGCAAGTCACTCAGTGTGCCAAAATAAGTCCAATATTTTTTTATAATTAACCAGTCGAACAACAGGTGCATATAAAGACCTCCAGCTTGGAAGGGGCCAACCCTGGGTCTACAAGATGCTTGTGCAGTGTTTCAACAAACTTATTATTTTTATTGAAAACATCCCTGTAGTTAAAAAAACATTTTTCGCAAGCCCAGCTTATATGTACTGTGTCAATATACCTACACTTGAATGTTATCCTGTAAAATTTTATTTACTTACATTCGCATTAGTATTTGCCAGTTAGCTGTAGCTATGCGCGGTGTTATGCAGGAAAGCCTTCAAAAGCTGCAGCAATCTACCATGCTCGGCAGGAAAGCACTACAAAACTGCAGCTATTTGCTGTGTTAGACAAGATAGCCCCTGTTCAATGGTTGACACCATGGGGGTGGGGATGACATCATGAGTTACTGCCCTGGGTGACACCAATTTTAGTGATTCTCAAAATGTTTTGTCAGAGAACCCCTTGATGCTCTTATAAAATTTTGAGCAACCCCTCCTAAAAGACAGTTTTATATATTGTCAGCTTAGAGTGTAACCATGCTAACTTCATTTTAGCAACATTACAGGAGAAGCATAAAAGTACATGTAAATAAAAATACATGAATTACATAGGAGAATGTTTTTTCATCACACATTTACAGTACAGGCATACCTCACTCTTTCATCACAATTGGAACCAGAGCACTGATGAAAGTCGAAGCATTGACTTTATTTAGCTTAGAAATGCATTAGAGTTGTGAAAAAACGTGAATAACTGATATCACTTGTGAATACGTGCAACACTTAAATAAACAAAAATAAAAATAAGAATTAGTAAAATAAATAACATAAAATAACATGTTACTGTTGCCTACCAGCATTAGCATTAATATAACACTAGCTGCATGCCTGTGCAGAAGCGCGGTTACCCGTTGGGCTTTAGAGCTCAATGTGAGAGAGTTGTTCTATGTGTTCGTTTAGCCGAGTGGTCTAAGCGCTACCCTCTTAAGCTCCACTCATCCTGTGGTGTGGGTTCAAATCCCGCCTCGTCCGAAAAAAAAATAATAAAATGTTTTCTTTACGATTTTCTCCATCTCAGTGTGACAGACAGACACATACACAGACAGACAAACAGACGAAGCAAATTATATTGTTAAGATTTCATAACATTAGCATAACTAAAATGTGAATTATAACCATTCAATTAGTAATTTGAAACTAAAACAAAAATAACTGAATGATGGTAACAATACAAAACGACAAAACAACGAGCTTGGGTATAAATTTATAGGTGCCGAAAAAGCGAAATGACAGAAGTCGAGGTATGCCTATAATTTTACTCAGTTGTATTCAGCCTCTCGTCCACCATGAAAACAAGCAAATGAAAATCTGTAGCTATTGGACACCAGCAATACTTGACTTGATAGAAATGCTATAATCTCGTGGCTGCCAGCATATGCAGCACCAGTAACTTTTGGTTCACTCAGAACAGCAGCCGATTCCCTGAGAATTGGGCTCCATAATAGGGTCCTATCCTAGTCAAAGTAAGGCTTAAAACACATACATGTTGGTAACATCTATGTGTTACCATAGAAGTATATTTTTTTAAATTGGATCCTGGGGATTCAGGGTCCTTTTATTCGCTATACCACACTAAAAAAAGCAACCAAAAACATTTACCTTTTTTTAAACATACCTCAAAATTAGGACATTATGATGTGGACACCCTGAATAGTTAATTTTATGAACAATCACAATTTATATTTTTAAAAATGGGAATTTTTAATATCTCGTTGCATCCCATCAAGTGGCTACAATCTTAAACCCGTAGCAAACTATGTGATCGAAATATGAGCCAAGCGTGACAGAAATGTTAGAAGCATCCTGTCGCTAATGAGCGTGCGAGACACAAAAGTTGTGACAGCAAAAACCAACTTTTTTGTCGCCCGTGCTTATGACGAGGGGATGTTTCTTATATTTTTGATCGTGTATACTAAATACTATAGTTTGCTATAGGCCTTAGGAACCAAGAGGCAGTTGACACCAGATTCACCAAGTTTCCAACAAGATGAAAGCAATATTGACAAGGCAGCAAAAGATACTATAGAGTATAACATCCAATAACCTATATCAGGGTTTCTCAAAGTGTGGGTCGCAAAAAGTAAAAATCATGAAGCATTACATCCTTAATTTGCTTAGTTGCAGTAAAATGTATGAATGGATAACCATTTTCACTCCTCCCGATTTTCACAACATAAGCTCAATGGGTTGCTACTTTGTAAAGGTGGGTCGCGATTCATGAAAGTTTGGCCTAGATGAAAGCATTTGGCGTCAGCTTGTTTAATTAATATACTAGAAATATCAATGAACATTCAAAAATGACACTTTACAGTGCTGCAAATCAAGTTAACCAAAAATGACTTTGATTACAAAACCTGGCAGATACATAGCCTAACCGGCAAGGGATATTGCACAATCTTTAGGTGACCCAGATGCATTTTTGCTTGTCATTGAAACCAGTTAAATTGTTGGAAAGAAAACTTATGCAGACTTACAAAAAAAAAAAAAATTTAAAAGCCAATTTTTTAAGCTAGTCAATGCAATATTCCAAATTCACCATGATTGTAAGGTTAATCACACTACATCATCTTCAGTTCTTTATCTTAGTGAATGCAAAGCCAAATCACAAGTTTTGACTATGAAAATGTCAAACCACCACATTTAATAAAACTTGCATCACAACTATGAAAAGTCATTATTCTAGTTATCCAATGCATTATTCAGATTTCACCATAGTTTGTTAACCTTTAAGATTTCAAGTTATATAAGACTATAATGCCAAACATTATCTCTTGTGCTTTGGTACTTCAGCAAGTGACTTATTTTGAAGTATAACATTCCCCAGAAATAAACATTGTTTATACCATGAATTCGAATTTACTGCATGTCTGGTTATTGCATGGTTGCTTTAATGGGAGTCACACTCTGCCCCCCACACATTGGCAAGTGAAAAAGGCATTGTATCGCTTTAAGGTGGTTTTTACTTTACAATGATGGTCTGGTCCATATTAACCTGTAACGATTCTAGAAAAAAACCATTAACTCCACATATTCTATTAAGCTCATTAACTTTATTACTATAACAACATTATCATACACGTCTCGCATGAGCAATTAGTTATGTCATAAAATTCTTATAACACGAAAAAATTAGCTATTTTTCCAATATAATCTTCCCCCGCGTTTGCGGATCTCTCCATGTTGTGCCATGACTTCCTACTGTTTGTCGTTCTCACCGACGGGGACTGCAACTCTCTCTCTCTCTCTCGTGAAGTACTCTTTTCCTTCCTGGTGTTTGTCGCTCTTACCGACGAGGCGTTTTACTACACTCCCTTCGGCCATTATCTCTCGCTCCATGTTCAGCATTTGTTACTAGTAGTTGAAAGTTGAAATGAAATAAGAAATGAATTCCATGGAAGTAACTTGTTTTTAATGTAATCCAAAACCAACCAAAAGAACATTTAACTAACTAGGTATAGTTGCATTATTTTCTATAAATAGAAGCTCTAAATTTTGATATTTTTTAAAAAAAAAAAAATATTTGCAAATCAAATTCTTTTTTTTATTAACTTATTCTATTTTTATTATGAAATTTTATTTTTATTTTTATAAAGGGAAATATCTTATACGAAAACAACAATAAACCCAGACGTCGTAGTATACCAAACTTACGAGCAGGATCAATTTGTAATAGTGCATTGGATAGCTGAAGAACATTATAGCTTATCGTTTATACACAAAGATGACTCACTGTGGATCTTTACTGGACGCATTGAATATATAGTTTTCTCCATAAAAACCAGCCACAAACACTGCAATGTGGTCAATTTGGTTGGATGAACGCTGGATCGTCATTGGATACTTAGTGTATTATCCAATGACGATCCAGCGTTCCTCCAACCAAATTAGAAGATATTGTATCATTTGCGGTCAGCTTAAACGTAGGCTACGACATAGGTCACAACCCACCCCCAAAAAACCAACCATACAACTAGGATGCTGGGATATGTTTAAAAGTTATTAAGCGGAGTATAAGTACATAAAGTACCATACATATTACGTTTGTGTTCGTTCAATATGATTGATAAGAGCGAGAACGGATTAACAGCACAAAGTGGGAATACAATAATGTATACAGTAACACAACTCTTTGAAGCTTGCAACACTTTTTGTCTTTTTAAGTAAACTTTTGAAACTTTCTATAAACATTAATTTCTATTACATTCACCTTAGTTCTTTGTACATAATGCATTTTTTTTTCAATGATCGATACAAGCAAACGGTTTTTTATGCTGTGAATTCTTTTACATCGCCATCATTATCGAACATATTTACACAATCAGAACACTTACGATGATAGGATCCAAGCAGTTGCCTTTAGCTTCCTTGATAATTGCATAGAATTTGGCCGGAGTGGCTTTAACATCATGTCTAACTATTATTATGATCAAGGACCACAAACGTACGTAGGATTTACAGTTCTTTACGGATGTTTCATTCACAAAGTGCGTGTCATGAAAGCTAAGTCAAGGATACAGTCTTCATAAACCAAAACTTCTCCACGAAAAGAAAGAATGAAGATTTGTGATATCATTGCATTATTTCAAGTTGACACAGAATTCATTCATTCAAACGAATGCCAGAGACACGACACGTAGCGTAGAGGACAATCGGATTGAGGACGAGATCCTGTAACAATAAACAACTTTAAAAAATACCTGCCGCGGCAGGTCATCGATATTTTTAATGGCAACGTCGTTAACGTTGGACGCCACAGAATATAGTTGGACGCTTTATAGCTGAAAACGCTCATAAACGTGCAAAGATAGTCGATAACCATTATAGGTTTTCTGTAAATTAAACAAACTTATCGACTATTTTTGCACGCCTATGAACGTTGTTAGAGAGAAATCGTCCAACGTAAACGCAGCAATAATCGAACACTTCTAGTTCTTCTAACTAGGACCGCGTTTACTTTGGACGATGGACGCTTTTAACGTGAAAACCGTCCAAAGATAGTCCATAATGTGTTTAGGATTTATGTAAGTTACAAGTGTTATGGACTGTTTCTGGACGGCTTTCGCGCTTAAAGCGTCAACAATGTGTCCAAAGGGAACATGGCTTAGGTATCGAGTATCGGTTAGAATTAGAACTATCAAAATTAGCTATATTAAAGTTGAAATTTCTTAAAAATACACGAATCATGAACCTTAACCTTACGTTTTTGAACACAATATTTGTGTATATAGTATATCGCTAGATTAAACAATTCGCTATTCCTTCGCAATTTGATTGATTGTGAAGGAATTCGTGTGCAAAGATGGTCGAAAAAAGTAGATAGACAAAAATAGTCGATAAATTGGTCCACTTTACATAGAACCTATATTGATTATCGACTATCTTTGCACGTTTATAAGCGAAAAAAGCGTGCATCGCGAACACACCCTATGCGTCAATATTTGTAATTTATTAACAAAAAATAATATGCATTTATTCTAATTTATTACAGAATTTAAAAGACAAATATGATTTTGTTTGTAGTTTTAAATTATTAACTATAAACCTGGGCTTTTGTGAACTAAAGTGTCGCAAATTTCTGATGGATGGTTTCGTCATTAGTCAGCTGGGCCTAAGATGACGCAACCGAGTCATCAGCCAATCCGGTGATACAACCCTTATTTGCAAATACTTTTGTCAGAAAGAAAGCAGTGTGTTTCACCATCAACGATTGTTTTAAAGGTAACCAACTTATTGTTTTGTTATAATTATCGTTCAAGTTTAGAATGAAAGCAACAATTTCGTGAACGTAAAGTGCCTTTCTGATGAAGAATCTGTATGCGTGTTATTCGCTCAATATTCTCAACAACTAACAATAACATCACGTGCTAAGCCAATAGCCGTATTTTCTTTCTGGAGGTGCAAAAATTTACATTTGTCCTGACAAAAACAAAACTAAAATGGTTTTCCACTTTAATCCAAAAATACTAATAATTTTGCAACCAAAAAATTTGATGACTATTTTTCCGGGAAAGGATAAGTCCTGGATTTTGACCTGTCCTGAATTTATTTTAGGCTCATTCAAAACATCGATTTGTTCTGGTTTTGCCACGCTCTGGTGTGACTTGTTTTGTAAAACGTTTAGCCTGTAGACCAGTGTTTCCCAAATGGAGTTCCACGGAACCCTTACCATACCTATAATAAACTGTTTGGCTTTCAATTTAAAGATACAGTTTGTCTTTGAATCAAGAAACTTTTTTGGTCTGTTAGGAGCATTTATGCTTACTAATCAATGTGGTCGTACACTATAAAAGTTGTACTGTAGGAATACCATTATGTTGTACTACAAAGTATAAAGAATTAAGGGTAGGGAAAGGTATTTTTTAAAGAATTTGTGACAAAAATGTAATTGGGAAACGCTGCTTTAGACGTTTTTAAAATAGTTTACTTATTGCATATGTAATGTTGTTTCAACGTTACGTTACCGGTACATAAAACAAGAATATATAAAAAACTTTGTTTTTTAAGAACAACCTTTTATTCATTGTAAATGAATAAAAGGCAGAGCCAAAAACAATAAATTTTAGGTTTCAGTTTTTATTCGCA
>JAQIWH010004345.1:0-17271 GCA_034695005.1 Cryptops parisi | reverse complement strand
TCTGCTTCGGAGAACTCGGCGATCCCACAGGACACAACTTAACGAAGAGATGTCTCGGCTCGAAGTGTCCCGGGCAATACGCTCTCGTCCCCAATTTTAGATCAATCCTCCCCCTTTCTCATCAAAAATGCTTGACCTTTCTCCCGCCAATATCTCTGATTGGACGCTTTTTCAAAACTCAACCGTCAGCACATCTGGACACCATAAACCCCGTCCACTCCTTCGTCTTAAGACGCTCCTACGCTATTTCTGGATGACGCTGACCGCAATCTCGGCGGTGAGCCTATCTGAACTCTACATTTTGCTACTTTTATGACACTAGCTTTTGGTGCTGTGCCTTACCCTTCTTCGCACTTGGACAAAGGCCGATTAAAGTTAACCTTGACTTTTTCTAATAATTTTAACTCGAATATCGAACATTTTCCATGAAACTTATAACCAATTGAACTGAAATAAACCCAATGAACGAAATAATGAAATGAAACTTAATTCCACTGTTTTTTAGCAACAACTGGAGACTGCACCGGCAGCACGTATGGGCGGGTCCCGGGATCGTCGTCCGGGCCCATGGTTCACGGTTGCCCGTGCTTGGCGCGGCCCCCACTCATGGATGTCGGGACTAATGTTGACTATAACCTTTTTAAATAAAACCTGTCATTTTGACCTGTACCAATCGTTCTCAATCTGTACCAAGACTCGCGACAGATAGACAATACGAAACAGAGCATGCACGATGAAAATACACATGCAAGTGATATATATACACATGAATACATAATTAAACTAATGCATGACATGCAACATGTTACAATACAACAATATAAAATATATACATAGACTCTGCAGGGAGCAAAGCCAAAGGCTCTGCTACAAAGTTCCAAGTTGGCTGTACGAGGATCACCCTGTACAGTCCGAGTTTTATCTCTTTATCACTTTTCAGTTCTTTCCCCCTTTTTTCAAGCAACGCTCGCTACACTGGAGAAGGGTAAAGGCGGAGCCTCCCCTCCTCTTGCAGCTGAAATCACTTTTAGTATTTACAGCAGGCAACATGTGGACCTCGCGTATAAGCGCTGCTTATTCGCCGGTCTCACATTACTTTTGTACAGTATAACCATACTGTATTAAAGTAGCAGCCAGGTGATTAACATATCAGTTTATATACAACCTGTACTCCATTGAGCATTGGGCATTGAGCTCCCAGCTGTTAATATGGTGTTTCGGCGAGATCGACACACCGATCAACGACGGTACAATGCTCCTACGTCTAACGAAATTGCTATGGTTTTTATCGATGCCAATAGAGAACCGCCATTCGAAAGAGATATCCGGATATATCCCAAAAATCCTGACAATACACAGCAACAATTAGTGAATATACATATTCTCAGTCCCAACTTGAATCCCATGTGTTACCCTTTATTGTATCCATATGGTGAAGCAGGTTGGCAGCCAAATTGGCATTGTGATGCATATGAAGGAGCACAAGCTAACCAAAACCGTGTAAATGTTTTCATGGCTCAATATACAACAGCTCAAACAGCCATACGAGGTAATTTTAATCCTATTATCAATTCTGGAAAGCTTACACAGCAGTGTTTGGTGGATTCGTATTTGAAAGTTGAGGCAAACAACTTAAATTACATTCTCCAAAACCAACAGCGATTACGAGCAGAGCTTTACCAAGGACTTGCCGATCACATGGACAACGCAGCACAAAATTTGGGCGTACATGCTGGGGTTCCAGTTATCTTACTATCATCATTTGAAGGATCTCCACGCAACATGAGAGAACGATGTGCTGACGCTATGTCAGTTTTTGCAAAACATGGAGCTCCTGATCTCTTCATCATCTTCACAGCTAATCCAAATTGGTTGGAAATTTCTGAAAACTTATGTCCAGGTGAAACTGCTTCTGACAGACCTGATTTGGTAGCAAGAGTTTTTAAATTGAAATTGAAGGCTTTAGTACACGACATCACAGTTTTGGGCGTTTTGGGAGCATCAACTGCATACGTCTACACTATCGAATTTCAAAAACGTGGATTACCGCATGCACATATCTTAATAACGTTGAGAGCAGAAGACAAATTTAGAGATGCTGCAAGGATTGATGGAATTGTAAGTGCTGAAATTCCTGACATCAATGTCAATCCACGATTGCATGAAATAGTTACAAGGTGCATGATCCATGGACCACGTGGACCCGCAAAACCCAATGCTCAGTGCATGGAGGATGGGGAATGCAAAAAGAAGTTCCCAAAAGAATTTCAAGCAGTCACAGTATGTAACAAAAACGGATATCCGCTTTATCATCGTCGAATTGGTGTCACTGCAGTGGTGAGAGGAGTTACAGTAGACAATCGGTACGTTGTACCTTACAACCCCTTTCTTCTCCTGAAGTATAATGCTCACATCAATGTTGAAGTTTGTATGTCGTTACGTGCTGTTAAATATATATACAAGTATATTTACAAAGGGTTTGACTGCGCTAATATGGTGATAATTGCAGGAGACAATCCAGAAATTCATTACAATGAGATTACCAATTTCATTAATGCTCGCTATGTAAGTGCTCCAGAGGCAATTTGGCGTCTGCTTGAGTGTCCCATGCATGACCGTTCTCAGGCAGTAATTAGAATGCCAGTACACTTACCAAACCAACAGCGTATTGTTTTTCAAACCGGTCACGAAGAAGAGGCACTGGAAGCTGCCAGAATTGGACACACAAAACTTGAATCTTGGTTTGAACTAAATGTGAATGATGCCGTCGCAAATCAATATCTCTATACAGAAATACCCCACCACTGTATATACGTCAGACACACTTGGCAACAACGGAAACGAGGTGGTGATAAAATCGTGACAAGAATGTACATCGTTGGAGTTCATGACCAAGAAAGATTTTATCTTTGTATGTTGTTGCTACATGTCCCTGGTGCAACAAGCTTTGCCTACTTGCAAACAGTTGACACTGTTACTTACGATACTTTTAAGGAAGCAGCATTTCATCGTCATTTGCTGGATTCCAACGTCGAGTGGGACAATTGCTTGCAAGCAGTAGTAACTTTTCAAATGCCATATCAGATGCGCAAAACATTTGCATCCATTTGTTGCTTCTGTAATGTGACAGATCCTCTTGCGTTATGGAACAAATATAATGTTGATATGTCTCTGGATTATCAACGGTTGCACTGCGAAAATGATGCACATAATCTGGCATTACATGACATTAAGGCTACGCTCATACAGCACGGTCTTTCGTGTGCACAGCTTGATTTGCCACAACCAACGGGAACATTTACAGACATGCATGTTTATGACCATGAAGAAGATCGATTAGAAGGTGAAAGACGAATCGAGTTGCTGAATGCAGAACAATTGGAAGCTTTCACTCAAATCATTAGAGCTGTAGATAATGAAAATGAGCCTACACGGTTGATTTATTTAGATGGACCAGCTGGTTCCGGAAAAACGTTTCTCTATTCGACATTGCTTTGCTATATTCGTGGAAGGGGTCAAAATGCACTTGCATTAGCAACAACTGGAATCGCAGCAACATTGTTGAAAGGTGGGCGTACCGTTCATAGCGGTTTCAAGCCTCCTGTTCCGCTGCTTGACACTTCTGTTTCTGCAATGAGAGCCACGTCTCCTGAAGCACAATTATACAGGGAGACACCCTTTTTCATTATAGACGAAATCACAATGATCACCAAAGATGGACTACAATGCATCAACAAACTTTTGCAAGAACTGATGCAAAATGAAAAACCCTTTGGAGGGAAAGTTTTCGTTGTTGGAGGTGACTTTAGGCAAACCCTTCCTGTCATACGAAGAGGCACAAGAACTGATGTTATTGAGAACTATATAAAATCGAGTGTATTGTGGCATTTGTTTCAGAAGCTGGTATTACGTGCGAACATGCGTAGTGAGTTACACATTCAGCAAAATGAATGGCTGTTGCGAGTTGGAGATGGAGAAACAACTGAAATTGCAGGTGTACCACTGTTTTCCCTAGAAATTCCTAACCGCATGAAGTGTGGCGAAAATATCATTGAAGCTATTTATACTGAACATATGAATGACATGCCAGTTGAGGAACTTGCGCAACGTGTTATTCTTGCTCCGACAAATAAAGAAACTTTCCGCATGAATAAGCAAATTATCCAAAAAAAAAACGGCGTCGTCAAAGTATATCACAGCTCGGATTCCATCATTTCTGAAGATCCTGATGATGTAAATAATTATCCTCCCGAATTTTTACACGATCAAACACCTTCTGGAATGCCACCACACACATTACAATTCAAAGTCGGAGTTATTATTATGTTGTTACGTAATTTAGACGCAAAAAAGGGACTTTGCAATGGGACACGCTTATGCATCACCGCGCTTCACACAAACATCATTGAAGCAAAAATAATTTCTGAATGCAATCGTTGTGAAATAGTACTTCTTCCAAGGATTGACTTGGCCCCCAGTGATGTTAATCTTCCATTTACCCTGAAAAGTAGACAATTTCCAGTGATTCCTGCTTATGCCATGACAATAAACAAGTCGCACAGTCAAACGTTCGACCATGTTGGCATTTATCTAGATGAACCAGTATTTGCTCATGGACAACTTTATGTTGCCTTATCAAGATCCCGACATCCAGATCAAACCAAGGTTTACATAAAGAAAAGCCGTGTTCAAGAAGATATTCTACATAATGACGTTAGACAATTTACACAAAATATTGTTTATCGTGAAGTGTTTCTCCATCCTTAATATACATCAATGAATTGAAAATTCAGTTTCGCTGCTTTTTACAGAAGGTATTATTTAATTATAACTTGGAATACAAAAACATCAACAATGGAACATTTGTATATTATTTGTAATGACAATTTTTGATATTTCAGAAACTGTTTGGATGCACTCGCCTCCTGGACCAATATCGATGGTTTCATTCAGAAATCTAAACTTTGTTTGCCAGTACAATCGTACTGCATCCCTTGCATCAAGACAGTTAAAAATTGATCAAAAGGTTTTTTAGTACAACTTAAAACATCATCATCAACGAAACATTGGTATCTGTTCTAATGACATGCTCATTATACCAGAAACGGTTTCAAATTCAACCATTTTTTTTTTTAATAAACTACATTTTTGATCAACTGCTGCGTCGGTTCTGCTCATTACAACATGCTACTTAGGGCCCTTTACGGCGGGCATACAGCTACATGTCCCATATGAATGTTATGACAATATTAGTTTTATTGTCATATTTTCATTAAACTTAAACACCGAAAAGAATGCTAGCACCCGTGCTACAGCACGGGTCTGTCTGTTATGGTTTTATTATCCCCTCGGAACAAAGTTAGTGAAAGAAACAAAAGAAAGAAAAGCAAAACTGAGAGATGTATTATTTATTTATTTATTTATTTATTTATTTATGTTGTTTTGTTGGTTAAAGTGAATTAATTTGTGATCTCTTTGATTGTCGCATTTTAAAATAAAAACTAAAACCAATTTTTATTTAATCATTTTCGACGTAACAAGTCCAATCACGGACATAACATAACATTCAATGACCATCATTAAAATACCTGTTGAAAATGGGTCTTATTTGTCAAAACGTTGAAAAACATAATTTTGAGCTGTATCCATAAACGGCACGACCTGGAACTCAGTTCCACTCATTAACCAATTGACTAACTTACGAATGAATTTTATTTTATTAATAAAATTCCAGCTGGGATTTAGGCTACTGATTAACTGCATAGAACTTGTAGTAGTAGTCCGTAGTAGGTATTTTCCAACTGGTTTATTTATTTATTTATTTATTTATTTTACGACAACAATCCAAGAGAATCGATTACATAAATAAACAACACGACCTAATCATTATAATAACTTATGTTTGTTTTCTTTTGTATACATCGATACGATACAGTACAACCTTGCACAAGTACTGTTTTAATGTAATTGTATAATTTTTACTAGCTATGTACAGCTAATTAAGTATGAAAATGGTCAATTGACTATATTAAAAAATAAAATAAATAAATAAATAAATAAATAAAAAATAATTAATTAATATGTTTAAATAATAATAATAATGTATTAAATTTCCTTTGGGCCGTTTGACCATTATAATTTACAAATGATGATAAACGGCGTATATAAATAGGAACACAACATCAAAAAATTAAAAGGAAAAGATTTTGATGATAGTTAGGGAACTCGAACTCGCGATGATGGAGCTACTAGTGGAGCGGTTCGAATAGTAAGCTACGAGGATCGGTGTTGGACTTGGTGATCGACATTCCAACGACGGCTTAACGTTCTTGTTGCTCGTCGTTGTGAGAACATGTCTACGAATTTTGGTAGTCAGTATGACGATAGTCTTACTTCAATCATTCGCACATAAGAATCCAAGAAATCCTATCCGCTGTACGTTACCGCTCGCGAGCAGGAGACCGCCTGCCCTGAACCTATCTTACGTTACTTAACCATAAGTTAGTTTCGAGGTCGTCTTTCGACGCAAGGCCGAAGCGGAAATAGTTTTTATTCTTTACTTTTATTTTTTAGATGGATGTCGCGAATAGCGCGCTTTGTCGAGTCGTGAAAACCTGTTGGAACTCGGTCGTCCTTTTTCTTTCTTTCTTTCTCGTCGTCGTCGTCTCGGTTCGCCTCGTAAAATGTAATCAGCTGAGGTGGAGGAGAAATTTATTAACTTCCAACCCGGCAACGCGCGGCCGCGATTTATGACTCTCGAACAAAGTCTCGTTAGCAGCGCGAGAAGAGGAGGTGACGTCATTCTTCTTTTTACCTCGGCTTCCCCTCGCCGCTGCGTCCTCTTCTCGCGCGACACCTCTTGACCGATGGCTTCGTAATGAGCCGGTATTTTATAACCGACGGCGACAAAAACGAGTTAAGCTCTGGAAAGTGAAATAGAACGGCCATCCATCTCGTCGCGATCGGAATCGAGCGGACGACGACACCGACCTCCTCTCTCTCTCTCTCTCTCCTTCCTTTTTCGTTTATTCAGTAGTAGATAGATAAATATGTATGTAGGTATAGAATTGTAGCGTACCCCCCCCCCCTCTTTCGTCCGAGGAAAGGAATGCGTCTTTCGGCGGTGATGTTGCTTCGGAGGAGAGCGGGTGTAAAAAAACCACACAGCTCACGTGGTTGAATAAAAAAGAAGATGGGTTATAATTTTTAGATGCCATCGTCTTACTGGATGCGCTTAGGGGTTTGCGAGTCGGTCGTCGCTGCGACTTGTGCGGCAGAAATTGCGGCGAGGAAAGGGGGAGTTGGACGACGGTGTCGGCACCTCGTGACTCATCCGTCGCCTCCCGCGGTGACGCTAATGGCTGCCGCTCGTGTATTATTCATGGTCGTCGTCGGGCGTCGCCTTGTAAAACACCTCGGTTGGTCGGTCGAGTCGAGGTAGCAGCCGCCCCCTCGTCGAGGGCTTTTGCATCTTTTAGTGGTTTCCGTTTTTCGCTCGTCCATCTCTGCGCGTATTCTCCACTCCACGAACCACTAGGACGGACGAGATAAAACTGACCGCCACTTGGGCAAGCAAGCACCGGTGTTGTGTTGGGTATCGTCGCGTCCAAACACGGATGGTTCAGCACGGTGGCACCATCGGTGGTCGGTCATTCTGAGCTTGCATTGTGTCATAAACTACTGTAGGTTCGGCCTAGACTCGAAATTCAGCAGTGACAAGATCAACGCGATTCTCCTATCGTGTTTTGATGTGGGTTTTCAATTGGTACGTCCGGGATGCATTGGTGAAACTAGAAATCGCAACGTTACCACGACAACGCTAGTTGCCATGTTTTTCCTAATTTTTCGTTGTTGTCACCGAGTCAGTCTCGTTAACGGGAAGGTAGTCGACTAAGTCAACGACCGTCGCTACGTACGACACGACACCCTCGCTGTGGAAAGAAAAAATGGTTGCTTCTTATCGAGGCGCGGGTCGTGGCCCCGCGTTGGCGGGTTTTTTCTCACGTCGTTGTACGAGGATGATGATGACGAAGGAGGGAGGAATGGGCTTTCCGGGGGGGCCGGAGGGGGGGTTGAAGAGGCACGCACCTGTTCGTTGCGTCGGCCGATGGTGGGCCGGTGACAGCTCGAGAAACGCGGCCACAGGTGCTGCCACTTTCTCTCTCCCTCCGACGAAATCAGGTTTCTCTCACGCGCATAGACAGACAGACAGACAGACAGGGCACACAAAAACGGCAACGACGAGTAAAGGAAACCGCGCCGCCATTTTTCTCGCGAACGTGGGAACCGTGCGGGGGTGGTGGGTGGAGGAGGCCACACTCCTTGCGGAACGTGGATTTCGTGACCCGCGTGGAGGAGGGGGAGGACAGAGCGAGGGTCGAGCCAAACGCATTCCTCCCGACTCTCGCTGAGTAGCCAAGTACAGTAGTTTGGGTTTTTTCTTTTTCATTTTTGTGGCGAAGGTGAAACGCGACTCGCCCCATCGTCGACGCATCGCCCGCTGTTGTTGATCGTTATCTTTGGCGTTCCTCCGAACGGGACACCGACGACGAAGCCACTCGATTCGCCACGTGAAGTCGTTTGCTTTTTCTCGGCGAGGTTGAGAGGGGGGAGGGGGGTCGTTTCTCTTCTAGCTCTGCAACCCGAATCGATGGGAGCCGGGGTAGAAATGGTTGGCATCACCGTCCGTGGGTTGGGCGCTCGCGAGGCTGTTATTTCGGTCGAGGATGGAATTGTAAAGAGAAGGAATGATTGGAAATAAACTGGGATGTTTCCTTCTCAAACGGTGTGGCGCTATCAGCTGTTTTATCCATAAATCGAAGAGGGTTTATTAAAATAAGGTTTTTGAAACAAGGTTTTTACCTTTCAAGACCGACCAAACAAAATTCTGCAAACGATGTCATTGTAAGTCACGGACGACAAACAAACGAGTTCCTTTTTAAATTCAATATCTTGTGCGTCCTGTAGTAGCTTATACCAGTTGAAATACAATTTCCAAAGTTCAACATACGTACTGTGCAGATTAACTTACAAATGTTCAAATGCAAGATAGGAAGATAAAAACATGACACGATTTGTAGGAAAACAATTAAAAAATAGTCTCACTTATCAAGAAAAAATTCAATTTATTTTATTACTTCCAAGTCTAAAGACTAAAATGTTATAAAATTTTACAACCTTGGTATAAAAATGATAATAAATATCCGCTTCATTTTCTAAAAGTCATTATTAGGAAATGCATCGGGATGTTTATGCATTTGCATAGATGCATCTACAATTGCATAGTTGTGTGATTTTTATGTTTTATTGCAATAAACATACATTTTTGGCAAGTGTTTTAATGTCAAAGTAAATTTATATAACAATTAGGGAGACGTGGTAACCTGTCACCAAGACCCACCTTGTCGTTCGTTTTTCATTTGCTTTTGTTTCCCCGCCATTTTCAGCAAAAAACCGTGGAGGGTGGGAAAGCAGAAAAGTGCCAATTGACTCATGTTTACCATATATAGGAAATGGGGAAAATCAAAGTGAGAAGTAGCGAGGAGGAGGAGGAGTTCAAGTTTGTTGAAGAGTTTCGTAACCAAGTTTTTAGCAGTGATAATAAATGCGTATTATTTTTATGTTGCCCATGTGAAAAGCCATGCCATTTGTGTTTTTTTACAAAGTAAACAAATGTAGCCTACGACAACAAATTAAATTTATAACCTCTATTGCGTAATGAGTGTGTTTTTAAAATAAATGCCTATTTTGGTACTTTGACGTGCGTGCATCAATAGATGCCTATTTCAGGCTTTATAAATGCATCAACATCCGGGCCCTATAAACTTTCTGACTCGATCAGATCAGTTGATTAATTTAATGTCCCTATGGGATGAGATTTTAATAAAACTTTATCTTCATAATAAATTCCGTGACGCATTACAAAAATTCACTACCCTACTCAGCAGATATTTAATTATTGTATTATAGGTAGGCCTACTCGATTCTGGAACAATCTCCCCAGTTCTATTCGAAAAGTTTCTCTCACTCACGCATGCCATCATTTTAAAAAGACTATTATTTAAACATATCATCTACATTCCACACCACCTAAAAAATTTGCACCTTTAACACTTAATAACACGTAATACTGCTTTGTGCCAATGGGACGTATAATAAAATAAATAAATAAATAAATAAATAAATAAATACTGAACGAAAGCTAAACTCTCCGAGATTTTTTTCGTAGATAGTTTCACCTTTACTGACACGGCAGACGTCGAAACGTGTAAGCGACCAGCTGTCACAGCCTCGGAGATACGTATTGCTGGTGTGGTGGGGAACGAGAGAGGGTGTAATAAAAACATCATCCTTGAAATTTAAATGGGATCGAATCGGTGACGGTGGTGGCCACCACATTAACCCGTCTGTTGAGTCGTAAATTTGTGTAGTGTCACGGAATTAAAAATAACCCTGTATTGAGTCATCCATTAATCGATATTGCTTTTGTATGAATTTAATATTGGTACAAATTTCTGAAAATAAGAATCGGTTTATTTTGTTTTTAATAAATAAATAAATAAATAATAATCACGTTCCGTAGGGACAAAATTAATGCAGGAACCAACCGTAGTAAACAGATGGGCGCTGTATAGATAGCTGCTTGCCATGTTGGAAACCCAGTTTGTTCCAAGAGCAGATTGGGATTCCGGAAAAGGAAAAGTGACAACACACCACTAACAACAGTAATGTCAATGGCCGAAAGGTTTTCCCCTCGAAAATGGATGGTCTTTCCACGGCCATGATTTGAATCGTTGTGATTTTTATTTTTGGAGATACCTTACGAACTGAAGGTGTCCAGTGGATACTACAACGTTCGATGTTGGATAGGGCT
Organism: Cryptops parisi; assembly: GCA_034695005.1. Lineage (NCBI taxonomy): Eukaryota > Metazoa > Arthropoda > Chilopoda > Scolopendromorpha > Cryptopidae > Cryptops > Cryptops parisi. Next base: position 6,398 of record JAQIWH010004345.1, on the reverse strand, counting down.
GAACGCGGAGGCTTTTTCGAACATTTATTGAACTGTGTACGCCATAGAACGTGTTATCTATCAGATTAGATTTAGATTTATTTGATATGGAATGAGAACAACACATTACATAGACACAAAAAATTACTCATTAAATCACCAAATTAAAATTTGTCATTTTGACAAATAAATAAATAAATAAATGTAGTCAACATGTAGTTTATAAAAAGTTGCAGCACCTTTAAAATTCTTGGCATTAATAAACTATAAATCGGAAGGCCGAAATTTAGATCGGCCACCCCCAGCTGTGATACGAAATTAAATGACACGCGTGTCGTTGCCATGGTTGAGGAAGAAGACGCCGCCGCGTCGTGACCTTATCGCTGCCGAAAGGGTCGACTTTTCGCTCGTTTGTCGTCGTGGTCGCGAAACGGATCGACCGACCGACCGAGGAAGGGAGGGCGTGCGCCTCTCCCCCACCCGTCCGTTCGTCGCTGACGTCGACGACGAGCATCGGGCTACTTAGCAGGGCCGACCGACCACTCGTTCCATCCGTCGGTGAAGTTGGCTCCTTCTTTGCCAATTAAGCGACTGTCGTCCTCCCCCTCCTCTCTCTTTCGGTTTGATCTATCTTGCTTTTTTTTTTGCGAGCGAACGAGCCATCAAACGGCCGTTAGGTAGGTGGGCTTTGAGTGGCAGCGCCATTAGCTCCCGAAAGGGCGCTCGTCGACTGGAAGCGCGCGGTGGCAGTTGGCGGGTGCGGAGGAAAGGGGTTGGTGGGGCGGCGAGATGAAGGCGGCGGCGATAAAGTGGCCCGATAGCGTCCGCCTCTGACGACCTGCCATCGTGGCTGCGCATGCTAAACACGCCATCGCCGATCCATCATCATTCTCACCTTGCGAGCCCGTCGTCTGTAGGCCTGCCTGGTGCTTTTTCGCCGTGCGAATCGGACTCGCGATGACGAAAAGTTGAGCAGCAGGTCACGCCGCGCGCTCGTCGCTCGTTTTCCCCGCTCCCAAGGGTGCGTTAAGGGCGCTGCCGGCTTAGAGGTGGGAGGAAGATGAGGTTTCCCGGGGGACGAAGCTTTGATCCGCTCCCTCGAGCGCCATTTAATTTCGTTTTAATTAAGAACAACACGATCCAAAGGCGAGGATTAAAGGGCACGCTCGCCCTCCGCGTCTTGATCCGATGACGACGACGACGATTCCCCTTGTCCACCCCCCACCCCCTTTTTCTCCGGGTGGTGCGTTGACGACGAGCGACCGAGGCACACGAATCGAGCGCTTTCGAGTCGTAAGACGCGAGATGGATGCTCGTGAATGATTGGTTTGTTTTGTATTTTGCAGAATTCAAGAGGATAACGAAATCGCGGTGAACGTGAGCAAAGTACCCATCGGTCGGCAGGATAAGAATTGCAGCATCCAGTGATGACGAACGTTCGGGGAAGATGGTGATTCGACCGACGACTTGGTTTCCTCCCCTCTTTAGTTTGGTTGTTATTTTAGTCTCGCAACGACCGTGCTCTTCTCGACGGGCGACGTCGTCGTGTCGAGTAGGGGTCGTTGACGTTGCCCGGCGATGGGAGAATCGCGTCCAGCGTCACCAACATCATTAGTCGCTCGGCAACGGCGCCGTCGATCCCATTAGGCCTTGGAAAAGGTTAATTCGATGATGGTACCCTCCCCTCCCCTTTCCTCCTCGACGACCCAGTGGTTCCACTCGAATGAGAGGAGGATGACTCGTTTCTTGTCGATACTGTACATACATACATACATACCTACTACATATATAAATAAATAAATACGACAACTGGTCTGTATAAAGAAACTCTAGCTTTTTCGTCGATCGATCGTTCGGTGACGTAGGAATGAATGAAAAATGTGATGCCAAAGACGGGGCCGTAAAATAAAAAAAGTTGGCGCGCTCTTGTGTCGTGGAGTGCCATTTTACCTCCCCACCCCCACCCTCTCGTGATGGACGGCAGAGCGTCACGAGCGAAATGAAGACGACGGGGAAGAAAAGACTCTCGTCACCCTTCTTCTTCAATGATTATTATAATTATTATTGTTATTATTGAACTCGCGCCACACTCACTATAAACTGCTTTTTTTACGTTGCTTTTACTTTAGCCACGTTGTAGCGTGCGATGTAGGCTCTCGTTGACGAGTTTTCTTCGAAGGACTCGAGACGTGACTTGATGCCTGTTAACGTTTGTCCAGTGATGACAATAAACGATCCCTATTATCCCGTTTTTTTTTTCGGTTAAAAATACGTGTATTTTATTTATTCATTTACTTTTAGCATTAAACAGTCTATCGGGACGTACTTATTCATTTAAAACTACAGCATCCCTAAGGATTGGTCACAGTACAGTAAAAGAACATACAAAAAGGACAACGTTAGTTAGACCGAGAGAAAAAAAATACTTCGAATGATAAATGCAATAAAAATGACAGGCAGGCGTGCATACAAAAAAGAACGTGAACAACCGTGAAAGACATAAATAAATTAGGTTGGATTCTTGACAATTGACCGTTAATTATAATTAATTATCATTGCAGTTGGGAGGAATATCGGCGTAACTCCAAAAAATGTGGTTTTGAGAGAAAGGGCAAACCTTCAAATTTAAGATTAAAACAAATTCCTGTCAACTCTAGTTATAGAAGAAAAATGAACTGGTTGCGGGCTAATTTAAAAAATGCCGTTATTCCAAATAGCGTTCTAATTTGAAATGCATTGACGTGGTTTTTGAAATTAAAGATTTGTAATACAAGTGGCGATGTCGATTGTTGCTTCAAAAAGTTGTCAAGTGTATTGGCAAGCCGATGCCGACTGGTAGGCAGATTTTGAATACCGTTCGTTATATTGTGCGTGGGTTAGTGAGGTATGTACTTTTTCATTTTTTGCCACTTTTGACCCACTCACTGGTATTTCCTGTCATCGAGAAAACAGCGTTTGATCAATGAATTGAAATGTTTATTACATTATCTGAGAGCGCAAGTGATTAAACTTGGCGTATCCAACTCTTTATAACTTTGTTTCCCCCACCAGAGTACCATTCTTTGCGATTTTAATTGGTACTACAGACTGTTCTGTTTGTTGTATATGGAAAACGGTTATTTACCTATTTATAGGGCGGGTATTGTGAAGATCGACAGGAATTACTCGTAGATAAATAGTTATATTTCAAACGTTATAAATATCCTCCGTTGCATCACTTGTCATTTGAAAACGAACGACGTTTTTAGTTTCAGTCGACTGTTTAGCTTATTGAAGGGTATTTTTTGTTTTCAGTTTTCTCTGTTCAGGGGTTGCCGACGACAGGAAGACCAAGGACGTCCGTCGATCCGGATCGAGCATGCCCGAGTCTCAGGTGTGCAACATATCGCTCCAGAATAGGCTCGGTTTCATTAACGATGATTCCATTTCGTGGCGATTCGTCACTGCTTAACGTACGTACGTACGTACGGAGATATCAATCACTATTCTCTGAGATTCAAAACTCTCCTTTGTGCCACCTCTTCAACTGCTAACAAACTGTTTATTGTTGAAACAAGTCGCCCTTGTGCCATAATCATTTCACCGCTATTTGTTTATTTATTTATGACCATTTGTACAACCTAAAAGTGATTTATACAGTGGAAAAAAAGGACCAACTAATTATAAGTGAGTAGAATAAAATAGAGTTGTACAAGCTCCTATCAAAGCTATCTATCTATCGTATCTTCCAGTGGTCAGACACTTTGCCTTTTCCGTGTTTTGATAACATCATTAGACTATTTATTGTTTGGCTGGAATCGATCTCTACAAATTCTTACGTGAGCCACGATTCGTTTTTTTAAACACACTGAAATTCGGGCATTATGAAAAAATCTATAAATCTCACTTTAATAACTTATTATTACTTTTTTTAACTTTATTAAATTAACTTATTATTCAAGTACCGTAGGCAAAGCATTTTTATTTATTTATTTATTTATTTATTTATTTACTAGAAAATAACCCCCGTGGTTGGTATGGTAACTATGGGGCTACGTCTAGATTGATGACTTACTTTCATTTTATTGTTGTAAATTTGCCGCCTTACGTTCATTGTTGGCTAACATGACTAACACGTAAAATGTGAATAACGTTGCCGCAACTTGTTAAAGTTGGATATTGATTAATACTATATAATAATGTAAGGTAAAATAAAAATCAATATGCCAATGTATCAAAAAATTGGCAAACTACAAATAAAAACTGACAGTAGATCGATGAAACTAGTTAAAAGTGTAAGTTAGTAGTTATCCGAGTTTAAAATGGTCACAGCCCAGTATTTTGAACAAGATATCTTTCTTAGTGCAAGAGGTAACTTTGAGCCTATTCAGTACGAAGGAATTAACAATTGGAAAACTTGATCACCGAATAGAAGAGATTCCTCCTCGTTTTTTGAATAACGAAAACCACCCCTGACATCAATCACCACTTGAACTGTTCAACCCATGTTACAACATGAATTCGATTCTCCAACTATGTATGACAACAATTTCTTTCCAGCGATTATTTTGAAAAATGAAATAGTTTGCTCTATAAACTGTAATTCATACAGAAGCCGAATGGCCAAGTAAATTTTAATAGAACGCTTGTGAAGCATTTGAATTATACGTGAACTATTATTTATTTATTTATTTATTTATTTATTTATTAGCTGTACCCGCGGCTTCGCTCGCGATCGTGTTCAATCTTATAATGAATAAGTGAACTACTAATTACAATATAGTATAACCAACTTAACAAAGGTCTAGAGGCTCATATATACATACCTTTGCCAACTTAACCACCACGTACTACAAAATACGACTGACTTCTATAGAAAATATGATAATCTTCTTTGGCTATTGTGGGGATAAAGTAAAACTGTCGAATGCTAACTATTGATTCTAGCTGTTCAAATCTCTATCTCTTTATATACCTATACCTCGCTGTACGACCGCTCTTTATACGGCATTTTGCTATAATGGCCTTTTTAAGGCCCACAATGTTTCGTTATACGGCCAAAACTAATAAATAATTAAATAATCCCTACTAATATTTAAATGTGAAAGTCAGTCTTTCCGTTTGTGCATCCACCATGCAGAAACTACTTACCCAATTAACTTGATTTTTTTTGTCAGCATATTAGAAGTCACAAACTAAATTAATAAGTAAGTTTCATCCAGATTGAATGTACGCTTCAATACCTAACCTCAAATAATCACGATGAATTTCGTACTTACAGGCAGCAGTTTGGATCGTGTTGCGCCTGCGCATCATCAACAGAGCGAGTTTACACTTTTTACACACTTCAGTATTTACACTTAAGTCATCATCAATCAATCAATGGATCAGCTTGATCCTTCAATGATCCAAATTGCGCGTTTCACTTTCTTCACACGCTTGCATGCGTTATCGACTGTGTTTAGATGGTTTTAGAGTTTTTCTTTGCCAGGCCTTTGCAACACAAAGAAATTCAAAACGTTGGTTGTAGTAATCCCTACTAACATATAAATGTGAAAGACAATCCCTACTAATATATGAATGTGATCGATAATAGAACAATAATAGTTACCCAATTAACTTACAAAGATAATTCGAAACACTTTTAGAGAGACCCTACAGTCAATAACATGCATGAGTTATCAATCGTGTTTGAATGGTTTCCATCACCACGCCGTTGCTACCGTTGCAAAACTCAAAACTCAAAACGTTGCCGAACTACTGCCCATAAGTACGAAATTTATTGTATTTATCGTGTACGAAATTTATCCGAGATTAGGTATCGAAGCGTACATTCAATCTGGATGAAGCTTACTTATTAATTTAGTTGGGACCTCTAATATGCTGACAAAAAAATCAAGTTAATTGGGTGAGTAGTTTCTGCATGGTTGATGCACAAACAGAAAGACAGACTTTCACATTTATATATTAGTAACGATATTGCGCAGCAATATGAGCTAAATGAATAAATAACTTTCCCGTCATTTTTGACAGGTTATTTATTAGTTAAAAATAATTTACAATGTGTATTTCAACAGAGTTTAAATTTCTGTCGTCATGTACTGTATGTCACAACGACAGTATATGAAGTTATATTAACATTTTAAACGAATAACACTTTATATACTGTACATTAATACATTGTATTGTTGATTCATCATCTTTAACATAAATGTTACTTGAAAACTTTTTTTATTTTAACCCCTCACTAAAATATTTTTTACAATATCTTGTAATTTGTAACCATAAAATTTAAAATATATTAAGTAAATTAAAATTTAATTTAATTTATTTTTGATAAGTCTACATTTGAAACTATTATCATAAGAGGATTTCTAACACGTTTATAGTGTTTGTTTAGTGCACTAGATGGCACTGTTTCTTGCCATGTTAAACCTATG
>JAQIWH010004344.1:0-17273 GCA_034695005.1 Cryptops parisi | reverse complement strand
GTCTGAGGGCCAAATGACATAGCTGTAAAAGCCAGTCGGTGCCCTCGTTAAACCCCAAGTACCTACCTACCTATACAGTAGATACTCAGTGACTATTGTAGTATTTTTTTTATATATATTATAGCTATGTGTAACCCACAGCGTGGCACGTTTAGAGGCTAAACTGCTAAGAACTACTGCCATTCAGCTCTGCGTCAAATCGATTAACCAATGGCGTGTTCATTGTGTTTTTATAGCATTTCAAACCCATATCCACATTTAAATGGAGAAATTCACCATGTCATTTGTACACTACCTTCGGGTTCCTAATTGCTACACTAAACACGACTTAATTTCCGTTGCAACTCGCATTTCTCTTTTATTCTACTTGTCATGACACTTCAATTTCAAAACCTAGCAATAAAATTCCAGATTTATTTGTTTACTTATTATCAATCACTGGACATTACAACCCATTTTACTACCCATAATCACCGCATTAAATCTTACATCCTCAATTTTTTTTTATCAATTCCATTCAGAATGCGTTTCATAAATTCATTCTTGATCGATTTCGTAGTTGACAACTCTCACATGATTTTTTTGTGTGTGTATTTAATTTGCTTAGTGAAGTATTTCTGGAAAGAATCTTTGGCGATTGTTTTTCGGTTCAGTCGTGTTGCCAAACAATGTTTCGTTTAATTAATGCCCGAGTAGTCCGAAAGCGGATCTTTCTAATTTAAGTTGAAGCTAGTTCCACCAAATTTAACCCTTCCGATGTCAGAATCAAGGTCGGTATAGATAGAAAGGCAAGGCAGGCAGGATATCCCGAGATTCCAAGATGCCTCTGACGTCAGCACGTCATAAACTGCAAACCCGTCTGACGTCAACTCAACTCGTCTAATCGAATCTTGCATTGCTGAAAGACGTATCAACTCGTATGTATACACCTAATGTGTGTGTGTTTTTCATACATTTCCAAATTAGAACGGCATTTTCTCTTTCCGGGAACAAAAATCTTTTTAAACAAGACTTGCAATGGAACCTTCCATATGGAAGTATGTAGTAGTTGATCGAATTTTCTTCATCAAAGAACAACTCGAAAAACCTTTATTACGTAAATTTTATCTTTACACAATTCGAATTTGGTAAATTTTTAATTTCTTTTGCTTCCATTTGTTCTAAGTTGAAAAAAAAAAAGGTCCTCTTTAAAGAAAGAAAAGTTCTCTTTAAATGCGTAATACGTTCCATATGGATGAATGGTAGTTTCGTGGGTACCATGACAACTTTTTCCTACACGTCTTAAACTTTTTTTATTTTTATCTTTTAGTTCATTAAAAATGACACCTTGTCAATTTCTTTTTAATTTTTTTTTTTATATATTTTAAATGGGTGATAAAATGTTAATGAGTACTGCATTCTTGTTTGATCGTTTTTGAAATTCAATTTCCTTTTTGGTGATGGTTGCAGTTTCATCGATTACTATAGCTACGTTAATTAAGTTAATGGAAACGGTGGTATGTACCATGAAAAATAAAGTTTAAGTGACATTCGAATTAATTAGTACAACGGGTAATTAACGCTGATACATGTACCGAATAATTGAACCATCATATGAACCAGAAAAAATTATATATATATAAATATGATTCATATCCATCTTAATATACGTAGCTAAGCTATTTATTAGGTTGGCCTAGTAACTATATTTATCATAAGGAGAAATGTCGCCTTAAAAAATCTTTTTTCTTGAAACGACAGTCTGAAACATCTACTACTAAAATGGAGGAGGAGAAAATCGATACGAAAAAAGAATCTACTTAATATTTTAGAAATATAAATTGTTTTTTTCCCACGTGACTTCAGCGGTTTATCTGTTACCGGCAATGTATAGAACCCATGCCTAGCCTCGATTGGCAAAGTGTCAAATTAGCATTGGAATAGTCAGGTTAAGCAAAAGTTTAGGTTGAGTTTAAAATTCAGGCCTAAATTTAGGCTTAATTGTTTGTTTTTTCTTAGACATGTTTTGTTAACTAACCTAAACAGCTTTCTCTACAAAATGTTATTTCACACTTTGCCAAATTTTCATTGTTTGGCATTGTATATAATGTCTGGAGATTCTATACATTGTCGGTAACATTTACATACATCTTCTTTTTTTTTCATAAACGAAAATTGTTCCATTTCTCATATAAAAAAAAATTAAGTGCTAATTTGGTACTGTATTTTGTTATAAAGAAAAAGGAAGAGGTGTCCATGTTGCCAAGAGTTTGGTGCGCATGCGTTTCGGTGTTGCCAGAGACAGTAGTGGTAATTTTAGCTCGCGCAGACAGCGTTCGAATAATTGACCAAGTTTGGGAAACGGGAACATTGCTGGGCGATATTTGCAAGGCGCTTTATGTACTACTACGACGATGATGATGATGGTGATGGTGATGAGCTGTTGAAATATCGCCAAGTTGGAGGCAAAGCAGTTCAGTAATAACACACAAGTTGCTGCTTATCGCACACAACCCAATGGAATCGTCTGTCATCTTGAACATTGTTGATGATGGTCGTTTTGCTTTATTGACGTTCTTCCACTGCTAAAGGGTTGTCGGGACCCCATTTGTTTTCACTCTCGGTTGCAAACACACACATACGCACTTGCTGATAACCCCGTATATACAGTTCCTGTTGTTGATTTGTGACATTCATTTTGGTCACACCATTTTTATTTTCATGGTTGTTTGTTTTTTTCTTCTTTTACAGCTTTTGGGTTACAGCTGGTGTAAAGAATGGTCGCTTATGTTTTTTTGGCTAAAGATGCTTGGACAAACAAGGACTTAAGTTATTAATACATAATGTTTATATATTTTTTTGGTGAAAAAATGTCCAGAATACAGAATGCAGAATGTCCAGTTAGTATTTTAAGTTACACCTTTCTTCAGCAAAAAATCGCGCAATGGCTGACAACAGTATTGATAGACTATCTTCAGCAATGCATGTGACATGGCTACCATATGGTGTTTATACAATGTTAATCATGTATTTAAGGTGTTTTTATAATGTTTATCACGTACTTCTTGTGTGAACATCGTATAAACACCGGTAGGCTCTTTTTTTAGAAATGTCCACACTTAATCATTTTCTAGATGTAAACATATCAACATTGGATATTTTTTTGGGAATGTCCAAACTTTGTAATTGGAACGTTTACAATTGGTAGAAAGTTCACATATTGAACGAAAGTACCGTAATTGGAACATGTCCATTTTCTTTAACGTTGACAGTACCGTTCGGTAACGTTAATATTTTATCTTTCGGAAGATGTTCTTCCACTGGCCAAATAATGGACATTTCTTTGTTGACATTGACTTTTGAGGTATAAAAACAACCGTTAAGTAGTAGTAGTAACCATCTTTCAAGTCATATTTCAATAGAAGCATTTCAGCTGTTTCCTATTTTAGGATCTACTTCATTAAATGCGTTCAGCTGATCGATCCATCGATCGACGGATTCGCTCGCCAAGAAGTTAGGTTTTTTTTATATATATATTTAACTATATATATTTTTGTGAAGAATATAGTATAAGAAACAAGAGACACCATACGAGTGCTAGGCGCCACTATTTTCAAGGCCAACTATTATCGACAAGAAAGAAAATAAGATAGGTTGCAAAAGGAATGGCGTAACTCCATGGCAACCACTGGCTTGTAGCCAATGAAGCTGAGCCTTTGGCAAAGAAAAATGACACCAGGTCTGTCCAGAAACATTTCACCAGTTGGGGGATATGGGTTAAAAATGTTCAATTACGGTAAAAGGGGGGAAGAAAACACTATGTTGTCCCGTGACCATTTCGCTTGTTTTGTTTTTTTCTTCATGTGTCCTCCTATTGTTCATCATTTTTTTAAGACGAGCTTTGCCACCTGCCAGTGAGTGATATTAAAAATGCCATGTTCCAAATAAGGGTTCCAGCTGCTCGTGTTACAGTTTGTGACAGCTTTTTTATATCGCGATGGGATTGTTTGCAATCCGATACAACACACTGGTGTTCTTGTCTGGGTTTCCGTAAAGAAAATTATAAACGCTTGTGTCACAACTACTCAATCCATGTGATGTGACCATTGGTTACGGAGCCATAGTGTTTTATCAATTCTTGCCTTGGCTTTTTTGAGTCAATTTTGGTGGCACTAATACCAAAACAAATGTCAAGACATTTCCAGAAGTAAAGCAAATCCTTAATTTATGCGAGTTCCTAGTATGCGATTTGTCTGATATTTTTTACGAGCGAAATGTTTCCAAATGCTCGTCATGTGGAAAAAAAATTCTCTATTGTGCGATTTTGGGCATTGGTGCGCAAATGAATGAAATAGATTGACCGTTGCAGTTTTTGGCACTAATGAAAATTTCGATATACGCGAGTTTCTTAATATGCGATTTCGGTAATGTGACGACAGAAATCCTCTTAAATTCTTGTCAAACGAAAAAAAAAATGCTATTATGCGATTTTGTGCGGTAATGCACAAGTGAATCAACTCATTGAATAGTGGTTAAATCGAGGAACTCCTGTAGTTCATAACACTGTAGTAATTCAAAGTTAAAACCGAACACTGTTGTTGTTGTTGTTGTTTCAACTTTCATATATTGACAAATTGCAGACCAATTACAGACATCTGACTTGGGCACCTCGTAACTTAATTTTATTTTATTTAAGGCTTAGTCATTGTGTATGTGTTCAGTGTCAATTTAGCTCAATTTGTTTCAACAAACTTGCATCCCCATCCTTTGACTCTTTGATAGGTAGCAAATAGTTCATTTAGTGTTTTCTTCGGTTTCCGATACGTTCTGCTCGACATGCACTTTTGGCACAATCACAAAAATTTGTGGCCACTGGCTACCAGAAAGATCAATAAATGATGTCAATTTGTTGTCGACGGATATTTTGTTCTGCTAGCATTCGATCACCAACTGTTCATCGTTTACTTTTCAGTGAACAATTGCCACGTTAATCGAAGTTGAATTCTGGAATAGGTTACTGAATTTTTGAAATAGGTTATTAATTTTTTTCACGTAGAATCTTATATTTTACGTGTGTTTTTTCAACACGACCTACATAGTGTAATGTAATAAATCGATGTAGATGTGTGTTATTGTTCAGTTCCACCTTCCATGTTAGCGAGTCTCACGTTTGCTAAATTCTTTGACTTTAACTTTAGTTCGTTAGAGTTTTCTTGGTTTTTTTAGTACGTGTGGTGCGAATCATCATTGTAGTCAATTTTGGTACGAACTTTTTTGCCAATGGCTACAAGAATAATGGTTGATAGTGGCGCCACCTTCTTGCCAGTTATTTAGTTTTGGTAAATTCTTATTTAATTTTAAGAGGTTTTATATCACAACGTTGTTATCGTTGGAAATTGAAAAAAAAATATTTAACATCGATAATCTTACTTAATAAAAGACGAGTGTTCCTTTCCACTAGCCGTAGCGCGGAGAGGAACAGTATCGTGTGTGAAAAATGTGAAAATGCCGAGACTTACACCGAAATCGATAGCCTAACTAACGAATATTGTGATGCCATACGAGATAAAAATTAAAGAACATGTAACGAATGTTGCCAAACAGCATGAGTTAAAACAATGAATTTCGCAATGAAAACAAAAAACAAATACTTTTCCGTCATTTTTGACGGGTTATTCACTAGTAGCGAAGTATTCTCTCCAATATCCAGCATGTGGGTGGAGTTTTGTGGTCACCTATAAGCGAAACTTTATACAACAGAACTCGCATAAATCGAAGACCTCTTGTACTACAACTATATTCTAAAAAAATAAAATGCTTTGTTTTTTAATCACAATGATTTTCTTATCACAATGTTCGTCGCGAATGAACACGTTATCAGTAAGCGATTTTTCTTGTATTGACAGAGAGTGTGTACAACACACATGTTCGTATTATTCGCACCTTTTATTGTTCGAATTATTCTCGTTCTCCGTACTGCACGTGACGATGGTTCAACTTCAATACCTCCCTGATCAAATACAATCAAAATTCAAAATCTCGAGCTAGCCACACCTGAAACCTTCACGCGCTCATTGTTAAGATGGTTGCACGCAGTGCATGATCATTGTTTAAATTTCGCGTTACAGATACAGTGACAGATACAGCAAATGTTGGCAACAAATTCCAATGCCCTTGCTTGCTTTTGTATAACTTAAAACGCAGCTGTATTGATTCAGTTGCTACCTACGTTAGTGCTTTTTTTCCGTGAACTTATAACTCTTTAACTTTGAATTTTGATCTTTTTATTGGACTACTTTTTTTCAAAACATTTTTTATATATTGTGTATAAACGGAATGTATTATCATTGTTTTTATTATTATGTAGATAAGTTTTAGTTCCTATTTTTTTTTCTTTTAGAAAATTCTGAAAGGGGGAGATAACGTTATCAGTTCGATTTGGGTCAATTTTCATTTTCTGCGTAACTCTTATTGACAACCTCGGTAGACAAAGTACGTCCTTTTTTTTTCTTGGATATAAAATTTACTTGTTCGTATGGTGGTAGCGTTTGATAGCTTTTCTCAAAGTGGTTCTTATCCCGTTTTACTGTTGTGACGTCATACGGTGGAGCTTGACGAGATTACTTTGATGTGAAATCTTCACACGGTTACATCAGCTTTGCGAAAACTAGGACAAGATTTCAACTCTTCTTCTGGGATTATTTTTCAAGAAACATTTCACTCTTGTTAAACTTGAACTTTTTTTTTCCTCGGTCGATAATATTGATGGTATTAAAGAGTAATAGGTCGTTTCAGTATATATAAATTTTTGTTTTAATATAGAACATGTCGATGGAGGTTATTTTTACCAAGCGGAAGCTGTAGCTAGATTTTCTTTTCAAAAAAACCGTGTTAATTTTTCCACCTTTTATGTACGTGACGATTATGGCAACATTGTGGCGAAAGATTAATTCTACCTTCATTTTGTGTCGTGATGTGAGAAGTAGCGAAGAATTAGGTCAAACCACACGCTTTTGGTTTCAACAAAATGAAGATTTCCATTCGTCTTCGTCACAAAATGCAACCAGAAACCCAGCAGCGAAGTCTTAACAATTTTTGTTGACATTCGCCAACGTTCCATGAATGGATTTCCTCTACCGATCGATGAGCAGAACCAACCACATTTTCTGCTGCCAACACAGAACAGCTACTAACATTGGACAAATGCCACTTATTCTTTTTCACTTTTGTTGTTGTTGTTGTTGTCGTCGTCGTCGACTTGGAATCATCATGTGGACATTCTCAGCAAATCATAATATTAAAAAAAAAAATAATAATCATCATCATCATCATCATCCACAACCTTGAAAGGAATAGTTCAACTAGTTTGGTAGCTGGTTTTAGCTCGCTTTTCTTAAACTAACGAGACGGCATTTTTATGGGTGGTATACTTGAAGAAAAAGAAAAGTCATTTCCCACATATTTCTCTTTTATTTTTTTGTCTTTTCTTAAACATCTGATCTTGGCAAAGGGAACTTTCCAAGTGACAAGCTTGTTTGTTCATTTAGACCTGTAAACCTTGTTGAGCTGCAATATTTTTACCAAATCTATTCAAGTATAGTAAGGTGACTCACCAATGCCAAAGTGTGTTGCTAACGTATTGTAATGTCGCCAAATGTTCTGGGACATTGTTAAGGTGGAAAATCAACGTTTCTAAAATAGCATGAGAAAGAGTTGTTCGGTTTTTGTTTTTTTAAAACGTCTTTTTTAAATGTTGTGTGTGTGTGTATATATAATTGAAGGTGAAGATTGTTCATTGTCAAATCGGTATAAAAATTGGTGCCAGTTATTTTCCACTCGCTCACTGACGATAACTCATTACCAACCTCGTATAACTAATTTACTATAAATGGAACCAAAGTCCACGAGATTGGATTTCAATCTGCACTCGAATCACACATACCCAACAAAACAAAACAAAACTAATTTTTAGCTGTAAATCAAAAGCGTACCATTAATTAACTTTGTAAAGTAAACAAGTTCAGATATAATAGAATTTTTATTATAGCTTAGGTTTTATGATTGGCAACCCTATGTGAACTGAGTTTGGTTTTTTTTTATCTCGAATGTATGGCGTGATTTTTTGCTGGCTCAGCATTTAGATGTGACTTTTTTTTTATTTTAAACAGTTGTCTCATTGCTATTCAAGATCAAACCTTGTGACCAGTCCATGAAATGTCAAATTATCACGTTTTCGATTGAATCGTTGTTATTAATAATTTTAAATCCACTATCTCTTTGGTGTGATAAAACTATGTTAATTACCCCATAAAAAAAATCATAAGTCTTGCAACATTTACGATTTACCACGTGCTTAGATACAGGCCTACTTACTATATAAACAACAGTTGATTATGTCATTGAATTGAATATCATTTAGTATGTAGCTTAATGTTACACAATAGGGTTCGATGTCAAGGATTTGATCTAACGGTGAGTGAGACGGATACAAATAATACAGGGTATCCCAAAATTATATTTACAACTTTATACAAGGTGTCCCAAAATTCGCCAAACATAATAGATTTTCTAAGAATGTTCTTGTAATTTCTATAGACATGGTTCCATTTTTACAAAAAAAGTGTTCAGTTTTCTTGTGTATGAAGATTTTTGGACACCCTGTATATCTATATATTTACCCATATATTTCTTTGGTCAAAATCATTGATGAGAAAATCATATAACCTGTATATGGAGGCTTTTGGGACACCTGTATTATATGTATAGATGAGTAATAAAGATAATCTTGGAGCACCCTGTACATTGCATCTTCAACTCAACCGTTGTTGCAATTCATTTTTTTTCGAAAAACAAAAAATGAATCGAATTTTCATTTTTGTTACCTATACCTACATAAATAAATACAGGATGTCTCAAATGTAACGATTTAATAAAAAATTTAGAGAAATTCCATAGATTCTTAGTTATTTTCTAGTAAATGTTTGGTTACTTTCGAAACACCTTGTACGAACCCGTGCAAAAAACTCCACAAAGTTGGATTAAAACGGTAGTTGACAACTTTATTTTTTTAATGCTCGTGACCGTCATGAGGCAGGAAATTATAATTCACACAAGTTCACTATTTTACATAATAATCGTTCATGTTACAAAACGTAGTTTCCCAATAGGTACAACGACCCTTTTTTTTCTTCTTGTTGTTTGGTATGTACGTACAGTATAAGTATAATAGCCTTTCGGTTAACTTTGTTAAATTTAGTGACACGAGATCTTGGAGGGTGATATATCGCGGAAGAAGAAGAAGAAGATCCAATTGTTAATTGTCAAACGAAGCCACTTCCAGGTTTCTAAATGCAAAAACGAAAAGCGGCAATGGGACTTTTCGAAAGTTATTTAAGCAAGTGGGCGAACAAGCAGGCACCTTCCAGTCTGCGTGTTATTACGAAAGAGGGCAATGCTCTTGCACATTCGAGTAGCTTTAGTGGCTTTGCTTCCTTCTTTGCTCCTCGCACGCCACTTTGTGTCATTGACGTCACCAACACGCGTCACCTAACCAATCGACGTAGGGTCATGAATGGAAAACTCCGAACAACCGTCATTGTCGTTTTATTATTACTACTATACTACCGTACTGTATTAAGTTTTATCCGGCTACTTTTAACTTTTCTCGCTCACGTGAGCCAAACACAAGGGGGTTGTATGTACAGTACTTGTGAAAAATAAACAAACAACAAACACGACACGGGTGAAGAAGGTAGCTGTTGTTTGAAGAACTATGAGGAAGAGGAGGTGGTTTTAAAGTGGCATTTTCATGTAAAATGGTTAACATGACCGTCAAACAAAATAGGTGAACTAAAAGACACGTTAATAATGATAGCGATAATGAACGGCCAGCGGAAGTGGAATGAGAACATTTTGTGTTGATAAAATGTACAGAAACGATACACCTAACAATGTACTACATACAGGGTGGTGAAGGTGTTGATGTAGTTGGAATTTTGTTAACCTAGGTGGAAATGACGATATTGACCATTAATCATGTAGATAAAGGGATATCCCCACAAATGCAACGAGGAAGTTCATTCGCTTTCTGTTTGTCCAAATTTTTATATTTTATGTTTATTTATCTCTTATGGGGTTGACCTCTTGAAAAGTCACGTCGTGGTGTGCCTATCGATTATGCTCAAAGGTCGTTCGCTAAAATTTGTTTAAACAAATGAAATATGCCAAATGCACGAACACGAGACAAACTATGCCAACAATTTTTTAATTTACACACTTTTTTTTTTATATTTATTCAATTTTGACCTTTACGAATCGTTTATTTGGTAATATGCGTTTATAAACAAATACAAAGTGGAAGTCCATTGATCTTTGCAGTACTATAGGACTGTATGGAACATTTGGTGGTTTAAAATTTTTTGTTTTTTTTATAATTGAGAATCAAATTCGGGCGTCATGATGGTGCACAGTAAATAGCAAAAGTTGAAAACTGGTGGTTTGGATTTCTATTGTAGTTAGAAGGTATGAAACCCAATGCTATGACGGTGCACGTCACGTAAATCAAATCCAACTCTAAAACACGCTATCACGCGAGATACCCATTTAACATGAGATAATTTCGACCATTGTTTAAATCTATATGCTACATAGAACATCAGTAGTGACCATTGTTCAAACCAATATAAGAGCAATAAATGGTTGTTTAAATCTCATTACAGAGCACGTGAACATCACAGGTTAACCCAATTGTTAAACAACCATTGTTTCCAATCAGAACAATGATCAACTTGTTTAAAATAAAACTTTTTCAAAATGAAAGTTAGCTCGTTACTTTGAACGTTCAACTAAAACAAGTATTCGTTGTAATGCTGGAAATAACAACTCGGTTAATGAGACCATTTAATTGAAAAACACCTTTTCCAGCGCGTGTAAGCTAAAGCTATTATTAAATGAATTAGTGGAAATGAACGTAATATTTTGTAATAATAATCGTGGGATGTCCCGTTTCCTATACGAATAATCGATTACCTATCAACGATGATGTAAGCACTTGTTTCCCGTTCGTTATTTTTATTTTTATTTCTTTCACCTGCAGTAGTATTAGTATTAGTATTATTATTATTATTTATTATTATGTCACACACACGCATCCTTTCGTTCGACGATGCTTGTCCTCGTTTCTATTCTTCAGATAGGCAGTCTTTTAACCGATAACGTTGACAAGTACGGCATTTACTCGAATCGACATGTAGCATCGGCATAAAACGCCATAGGCGAACAATAGGCATCATTTTTCTTTCTTTTTTGTTGGCAAAGAAACGATAAGCATAAAAGTTGAGTAGATATTTCGTTTTGAGGAGTTGGGAACGATGTGGTAATCGAGTCCTCTTCAAGGGCACATTGCACCAATATGGGACTGGGAAAGGTGCCAGAAACCTCTTTCTAACAAACTCGATTCCTCTTCTATACTACAGTATACCGTACCCCCCATCTACTATTATAGCTAGCCTCTTTATCAGGTGAACAAAATAAACCATGTATTGTTTTATTTATTTATTATTTTTCAAAAATTCCTCATTTTCCGATTTATATAAATCAGAAAATTGTAAAATTTCTGGATTATGTTTAGTTTTTACGACAAAACCAATTTCACTGTGTTTATCCATATATAAATGGTATGCCTATGTTACCGGCATTGTATAAAACTCAGGCATTGTGGACAAGGCCTTGTCTCTTTCGGCAATATACGAAATAAAACATCTTGTCTAAAACTGTTTAGGTTGGTTAAAGATAGTTAGCCGCAGTTTCTCTAAATAAATAAATACATCAATTTAAACCTAACTTAAACTCTTGCTAAACGTAATTATTCCAATGCTAATTTCATACTTCACCAAAAAAGGCTAGGTAATACAATGCCTGAATTGTAGACGATGCCGGTAACACATACAGTATAAAAATTTATTTTGTAACATTTTTTATTTAATATAAAACTGATAAATATATACGTATAAGTGTATGAACCAGTCATTAATATGTATAGGTTATTTTTTGTAGTTAGGAGCATTGAAAATTAGTTATTGTTTACTGTTACTAAAAACAACTATTTTGAGATTTCCATAACAAAAACTAAGAAATTAGCGAAGAAATAGGTGGAATGAATAAAACATTTGAAATCGATGCATCGATTGGCGTTAATCTATAATATAAACAAACAGCTGTTTTTGATCCCATTATCGTAACATCCACCCTATCTGACGTACGTAAATATAAAAATCTTTTTTTTTCCATTATCAACGTTACAATTTGCATCCTATTAGCGTTTTAAAACGCCTACTAAATAATCGCACAATTGAACCGTGACGTCAAGATTTCATGACGTCGTTTGATTACGAGCGTTGGCTGTTCGCGATAATAGCTCATTCAATAAAACGATACACGTGTTTACAAAAAATATATATATACAATAAATAAATGCTAAACAAGTGACGTAGTGTCGTTTTAATGAAATTAGTAAGCGTTTCAAGTTCAACGATTTTCACTTTTCAAAAGGTTTTCAGACGTGAAACGTAACGTGTGGAAAATTCCATCACGGTATAATGGAAACATGTCACATAATATAAACGTAATATACGTAATAGACATGTATGAATTGCGAGTGTACAGCGAATGGTAAATTAAAAAATCACTGTCGGTGTATTTTTATAGTTAGAACGTTGATGTGCATTGTATTCTAGCGTTCTAATTGAAATGAGTGTCATAGGAATCAGTGTCATCATTTGAAACAGTTTTGTACGTGAAATGGTGTCATGACGTGAAATTAATGTCATGCAACACAACAATTAAATAGAGATTTCCAATATATTGCAAAATATCTCTACTGTCGTGTAACATCTATTGAATAATATAGGATGACATTGTAGTGATCTGTTTATTTTCTAGGATCTGTTTATTTTCATATTTTCTGGGATCGAACTGCTGTATCATACTGTTTAATAGCTCGATATAGGGTGTCGCAAAAATCTGGCCCTTTAGGAATAGTATATAGTATATAATATATACGAAACCCACTAGAAATTGGTTTTTCATTAATTCTTTGTAATTTAATTTATTAATTATCAGTTGGTTTGTCAGTTAAATAATGTTCGAAATGACATTTGTATACTTCGATACATTTTCGAACGCGTTCAACGCAGACAATTTTAATAACATTTCTCATACATCATTTCTACCTATCTTGCATACATATCCTATAGAGGCCAGACGTTTGGGACACCCTGTATATTTTTGGTTATGAAATCATTATTAGACTTGATGAAAAACATTTGACTAAAAAAAAAAATAAGGAAGCGGCATACCTTTCTTAGAATAGAAAGGTATGAAGAGCTAAGCAATAGCCAAAGACAAGAATATTCTTACATCACCGTTGTGGTAATTAAAACGAGAGATAAATAAAAGAAGACATCGCTATATAATAAAAAAGGTGTAAACTAACACTATGGTCAGTTACGTAAGGCCCCTATTATGAAAGTAGGTTGCAACTTGTTCCATTATGAGACAGGAAGTTGCAGTTGGGAGAAGTTTTTGTTCATGGTCTATCGGTCATTGAATTAGTAGTAGGGATAACAATATGGTCCACGTCGTCATTTATGACGTAAATGGATTTTTATTTTTTGTTATGATGATGATGTCATAAATGAATAGACTCGTGGATTGATATTGAGATGTATTCTTGTTTTTTCCTGTCACATCTCAAATTGTAGATGTACAGGGTGTCCGAAATTATTTTTCTAACCTTCATCCACTTAGTTGTAAAGGTAAAGATAATTGTTATCATTCATAATGAAAAATGATATTTAAGCAAATTATTCATATAGCCTGCTGTCATATACAGATATATTGTATGTACATATACATAATGAAAAAAAATACATTTCTGCATGATTAAATTAATTGCAAAACAAATTTTATGCAATCTGAGTAATTTCGATATTCAATTTATGCATCTTTCGTTTTTTATGTGTATGTTGATCTTGATCTATGCGAATTTCGATTTATGCGAATTTAAATTTATGTGATTGTTTTGAGTCATTCGATATTTGATTGATGTGTGTTTTGAGTAATTCCATTTTTGACTTCTGCAATTTTCGATTTATTTATTTATATATGCATTTTTTTTACATTGGACTTATGCGGTTTTTATTTATGCGTTTTTTTGGAACATTGGATTATACAGTACATTCTCATAAACGACTGTAGATGGCAGTATACGTTCAATTCCCAGCTCGCTCACTCACAAACTCACAACTCGCCCACAAATGAAGCTGATATAAAGAGTATGAAAATGATGATTTAATGTGGAATTACGTTAATTAGTGTTCGATTTTCGTATAAAATCGGATAATATAATCAGTTACTACTAGAAATTTTTGTTGATGGACAAAAAAAAAACCCACCCGTTTTATTCTGACATTCAGTCTTACGTAAAATTCCCAATGTTATTCTGTCTAAATGCCAGGGGTTTTTTTGTGTGTTGGGTAAGCAGAGTTATGTAATGATTTCAAGTCTATAGGGAAAAAATGTCCCCTTAGTTGAAGGTTTTCATGAAAGAACTCTTTGCAAACAAAAATTTTTTTTTAGCTTTGTCATATTCCAAAACGTATTGTATTGATCGAATAATCGATCGGTGAACACGTTTGGTAAACATCCCACTATTTTCCAAAGGGAAAAGGTGTACCAGACACGTAATACAAACAACCCCCTATTGACAGTATTGGAATATTAATAAATAAAAAATTGACTATTGTATAAAGTGGAGACCAGACGTTGATGCAAGATACAAAAAATAGTTCACAGCTTTATATATGGCCTTTGTTTAGAAATTCAAACATGTCAACTATTAAGTATGACCATTGTATATTTAAAATATTGTCATCATTCCGCGTCTCATTTTGAAGCATCTAGTAGACAATGTCAACCATCGTTTTTACAGATATTATATGATATGACATTTGGTTCGTGGTGTGGAAGGAATGTGAAATTGTCTATATGGTAGAATGTTTCTATTTACATATAAATTTAGTTTCCATCACCGATGTAGTTGTAATTTAGTCATAACGAAAATAGTTCCGGTTGCCGTGGTAACGTCTCATAAAATGTACGCGATGGAAATCCGAGAAAGGAACAACTGATGGCTAATTAGATTTAAAGCCTGCTTTAAACCCGATGTATTGCTCATTGATTTGACGAGTCAACATACAGGGTGAGCCAAATTTATTTACTTTTACAATTATTTTTACAACTATCTCATATATATTTAATGCATATAGATCTGCATATAATGTATTTAAAGCATATATAATGTACTACACACCATGCTTAATATCCTTGAATTTTCATTGGAAATGCAACCTATTTTTAAATGGACCAAAATTTGTACTACTTCAATATATAAAATATTGTATGTATTTAGTACATAGCTGATATCTAAAAAACAAACAACAACTTGTATTTAAAATAGTGCATAACGCATAATACAAGCTTTACAGTGTCTGCAGTATCTATAATACAAACTACCGAATAAATTGGAGTACTACACGTAACACAAACATCTATCGCAGCATTAATAAGTATAGAGGGTGTCCCAAAATTATTTTTATGATTTAGTATTCGAATTGCAAAGACAGTTTTCGGACAAGTACCCTGCATCATGTTAACGAAACGTGCGGTGGCATCATCGTACTGTATATTTATCATACTTAAATTATATACCGGTACGGTACTATATGCAGTTTATGTATTTATTTTTATTTTATTTATTTTTATTTACACAATCCAAATGGATCAAACATGTTACATGTATAAACATTTCACTGTATATTAACATATATACAGTATTAAATGTGAGAAGCAATTTGCAGAGTTATAAAACTCTACAATGTACGTTTGCGGGGTTGGTTGTGTGTTATTTTTTAATATATACTTGAATGAACTGCATTTAATTTTACTAATGTGTACCAGACATGAATAAACACCATAAAAAAATAAAATTACAACCTTCGGTTATATAATGATGAATTTTATTTAATAGATAGGTCTGTTGCGAATGTTTCTTTAAGTGCAAATTATATTCAATATCGATCTGATGATCGATTATATTTTTTTTTTCCTCCATCTTTTCATTTATCGTATTTTTCGATTTTACCCCGTGACCTTCTCATTTTTCATGTATAATACTAATAATGTTTACTTCACCACACTTTACGGTATTAGTTCAGTACACTGCTGGTGATGGTTATATAAAATGTTGTTTTTCTTCCCTAGTGACATTTTTATAGGTTTGATATAGTTAATCATTATGTGTGTTTTTATATATATATTTTACATGATGATGATGGCGCGTGTTGAATATTTCATAAAAAAAATATTTTGGAACTCTTATCACTTTCAATTCATAAGGTTCATGACTTTTTATCGACGTGATAATTGACGATATGACTCATTTCATAATTAATAATATTCGATACAAGGTAATCGCCAATGAGGTTCGTTATGGCAAATTTAAGTCAATTATTGAACTTATCTCATCGTGCGATTTTTAAAATTAAGTAGTTTTCTTTAAAAAAAAAATGTACTACGTTATTTGATCACTAAATCCCGTATTATGATCCAATAATATTGAACATCTAATTGGTAAACCAACTATTACAAGTCACCTCTACACACGATTCATCTGCACGTTTTTTCATTAATTGCTACAAAACAAGCTATTTGCACTGAGATGTGTACGTTTTTAAGTGAATCGCTGAACAACAAGCTATTTGCACTTGAATTTCGCTCGAACGCTCTAACGACACAAAATTACTATAGAAAGTTCTGCTGCGAATGTCTAGGTCCAACGCAACTATTTTCAACTCTCAACGTCGCGACGTTGAGAATTGAAAATAGTTTCAATTCCGAGATATGGCCATTTGAAGTTCAACATTTTATCATTGAATGGTTATGTGGATGATTATTGAATGAAGGTAGCATAGCAACCACTCAGCAACAAACGATGTTTTGAATCTATCGTTATGAACACCCTGTGCAAAAACAAACAAACCGTGATATTGTTTCAGCACGTTTCCACGGGTTGAGATAAATTTTATTATTTATTTTATTTTATTCTAATGCGTCCCGAAGAGACGAATTTTTTTCCAAAAAAAAAAACAAGGTACTTTTCTGTTATAGCCGGGGCGAGTCTGAGTTGCTATTTGCTTGTACTTGGTTATGGGTTTATTTTGCAGGTTAGGTTAGGA
>JAQIWH010004343.1:0-17275 GCA_034695005.1 Cryptops parisi | reverse complement strand
CGATATAATATATCGATATTAGTATCGATGTTTATTTTAGCGTATCACCTAACATTTTTTTAGAAAAACAGCACTGTTTCTATGTATAGAAATAACTATGCTGCAAGTTAATGTTGTTGTTTTTTTGAGCACAGTGTGTAACGACAAGACAACTATAGGTTTCAGTATCTCTTGATGCTGCTAACTTGGTGCATGGCACAGTGTGGAGTTTCCATTAAGCAGAGGACTTTTATAGTTCTGTATTTCACTAACTGTTAGCGCTAACAGCGTCATCTAGGTTTCGGTCAGCCAATCAGAAAATTTCTATTTCCTGACATCCAATGGTTTTGAGCACTTAAAAGTTGCTCGCAGTTTTTTGAAATCTCATGAACTGATTGTATGCTAACCAAAATCGAAACTTTAAAAAAAAGCGGATTTGTGTAAGCAACCTTACCAGGTAAAACCGATCTTTACATACCGTAAACGTTGTAAATAACGAGACATGGATGTCTCCAAATTTGACAGATAAAATTTTAATGCAGGATTAATTATTATACCAAGTTTAAAGTGTCCACGATACTGGGACAATAGGTAAAAACAATCTTTAAAAAATGAAACATGTTGAAACATTTTTTACGACCGGTCAAGTTAAATAAAAGGTTGTAATAATGAGAAGTTGAAGAATGAAAATGGGTCTGAAGATGAAACTAAAGTCCTCAACCATGTTGTAGCAATGACTATCGAAAGAAATCAGTGAATTCAAATAATGAAACTGATTCGGATAAAGATTCTTGGACAAGCTTGTCAATCGTTGATTCTAGAGATCAAGAATTATGGGAATTGAATACCAGTGAAAAACTAGACGATGATGGGAAGATTGGCAGTCAGCAGACGATTGTAGGCAGACCACCTGAAAGAAACAAAAAGGGCAAAAAAGGGCTGACTAACAAAATGAACATGATAAAATGGAAGTTGGATAGAGAGAAAAATGAGAATGTGCTGAGACAGCAAGGCATGATTCACTGCTGAATCACTGAAAAAGTGATTCATGATGTGCTGATTCACTATATTTAAATATAATTCATTGATAAATTAAAGAGCAAAAGCTGTTAAAAGGTTAGTTATTATTCATTGTTGTGAAAGAGTGCAAAGAGTTTGTATCTGGAATGTAAAGGTGAAAGAAGCAATAGTTTTCCTATATGATGTACCTTGTGAAGAATTCTACTGTAAAGAAAAGTTATTTGTTTATTAATCCACAAGTAACGTAGTCTAATTAATTAAACATTGTCAACTAATCCCATGGTGACAGATCGCACGGCATGATACCAACATTTTGGAATCCTTCGCAAGGCCGGCAAAGTGCTTCGCAAGAGTGGAAAGCTCGCTCGGATGGGAATTAGTTATTTGGATTTTTGAGGCGCACCAACTGCCAGGAGGCTTGTCATATGGCGCCCACAGAAACACAAAACCTAAATAGCATACTATATAAGTTGGTCAAGACCAACAGCTTCAAGAACCTATACACATGATGGATGGTACGAACGTGGTTTCCTGACACCTCAGGTAGCGTGGGAATGTGTCCAGGCTCGGATGGGAATGTGAACAGCTCTTTGCAACCAATGCGATCCCATGACGTCAGTGTGATGTCACAGTTCGAGCCAAGCCCCTTCGCCTCAAGTTCGCTGGGGTATGTGAAACCCACTTTAGTCTTTCTCCTCTATTCCTCCCCTCTACCAGCATTCCGTCGACTTCTCGTGGCAGCAAAAAATGAGCCCCGGACACTGGTCCATCCAGGAATTCCAGCACAAAATATATCAACTTGTCTGGCATGGAAAACAATCTATTCACTGACAGTTGGTTTCCCATACTTGTCCGTCGTGCCAAAGCAAAACTCTCTGCAGTGATAAAGTCGTTAAGTGCATATTCGGATGGCTTCACTACTACTATCTCAACATTCTCATCTTATCTATTTGGCAATCAGTTAGCTGGTCTCCCCCCCCCCTCTCATCAAGTGGAAGTAGTAGAACTGCATCAAACACTACCAAAAAGAAAATTCGGCCTTTCACATGCAAATTCTGTGATAACTAGGCGACATCAACCCTTCAAAATTTAATAGACTTAATAAATTTAATTTGTCGTGGACTATGTCCGTGTGTTTAACCTTTCTAGAATATCGGGAAGTAGGTCAAAATTGACTGTAAAAGAGATTAATCCATGCAAAGCTGCAATGAACAGACTAAGTTAAATAAAAGGGTGTAATAAAAAATATGGTGAAAGATCAACATGTGTGCTTCTTGAGTTCGTCCCTTCACCTCTTGCACCTTCAATGTCACTCCTCCAGTGGAATTGTAATGGTGTGCAAACTAGCTCCCCTGAATTCCAGTCTCTTCTTTTTGATGTCTCTCCATGTTACATCAGTCTTCAGGAGAACAATCTCCCATATACCAATCATTTCTGCCTTATGGGCTACAATATTTTTCATCAAGACATCTTTTCTGAACAGTTCCATATCTATGGAACTGTTCAGAAGAGACGTTTTGATGGAAAATATTATAACCCATAAGGCAGAAATGATTGGTATATGGGAGATCGACCAGTACTCTAGAAGAGTACTGGTGTTACCTTACCAATCTTACCGTGCCATCTGATGACAATCAATGTGCCGCATAAACGGAGAAATTATTAAAAATAATGATAAAATAATTGTGTTCAATTTTAACAAGATATATATAAAACGAATTTTTATAAATAAAAAATGGTGCAATGCAATTTGATATTATCAAATCATTAAGGGTGAATTTACTATAAATGTTAGCATACAGAGAAATTAATATATGAGTAAAATTGTAGTAATGACTCATATCGGTATGTAAGAAAGAGTTGAAAAACATTGTGATAAGACATGCAAACATTTATTTCAAAAAAATTTATCGTTTATACGAATTAACAATTAAACAAAAAAATAATAAAAAATAAAATTGTAAATTGTAAATAGGTAATTTTGTAATAGTTCACGAAGTTTCACTCATGTTTCGATATCTCGTATCCAGCTTACAACTCAATATCCTGAAAAGTATTTACATTTAAAAAAATATTTCGATTTTATGTGTTAACTACATTAAAAAAATTGCATGTCTGAATATACAACTTTAACTGAGAAGATTACAATAATGACATTTATTTGGCAGCGTTTTGTACCGTTATTCTATATAGAAATGGAAAGACAAAATGTAACGTACAAAAACGTTAACATTATTACATTCGCTACAAATAAAATGGATGCCAAATTTAACGTCGTATTATTATCATTTTGCAAGAATTTTAAAACGATCGCAGAATTACACTTTCTGCTTTATCTTTTTCAGTATGTTACTTTGTTCGAGCGCTGCTCGACGTTTTCTCTGAAAAGCATAAATTCAGACCTTGTTATGAAAATCAAGATCGAATTCAACGATTGGTTTCGCAGTGGTTTCGTTCAGCGGCACAATAAACTACTTAACAGTGGAATTTACTTAACACAAACCAAAGCCTAATAAATAATAATAAATGATCAGTAAGTATAGCATCAACCACTTTGATTTGATACTATTTTCATATGAAAATATAAACATGAATTTTAAAGTTAACCTAACATTTGTGTTGGTGTTAAGTAAAACTTCTACTGTATCTTGCTGCTTTTCAAAACCACGTATCAAAATTCTCCTAAATAGTTATTTTTGTAAATAAATAAAAAAAATAAAAACTTACCACTTCTAGTAATTCAGAAATTGCTTTCAGCTTGTTTGGGTCGGTTATTCCAGCAGTTGTGGGCGATGTTATACTAGCGGTCAAGCCCGTCAGGAAATCTAAACACTAAAAATTTAAAAATGGGGCTTAAATAAAACATGTTACATGAATAATTTTAACTGCTTGAAAAGTTTTAGCAATTTTGTTTTTATGCTTTAGACATTTAAATCGCTAAGTAATGGAATGAGAGAAAACAGAAGTTTCGTTGGTGTAAATAGGTAGTTTTACCAGCCAACAAAAAGTGTTTTTTCTACTTAGGAAAAACCTACCTACAAGGTATAGGAAATATATTTTCTGCATAAACTATACTTTGCAATACTGTATGTGCCATTAAAAACGTTTTTAGCAACAAAAAAACCCACTAAAATACATGTGACCATAAAAAATACCAAGCTTTTTGGTTGGTTTCTATTGAACTGTGTAATAAAAACAAACAAACAAACAGCCACCTTCGTTTACCTTTCTAATCAGCACCAAGGTTTAACGAGGTTTGATTTTATACTAAGGACATGCAATGAGCTTGACTGAGACTCGTTTACCTTCTCTCCACAGCAATATGAACAACAGAGTCTAAAGCACTCAAGCGTTCAAGTTTGAACGAACGAGTCTGTTCAGGACTCGAACTGATCATTCGTTTATGAGCTGCTCGAACGCTACGCATCTCATCGAACGAGTTGAGCTATAGCAAGCATGTTTGCAGTAAATGAACTTGTGTTCACTTCACAATGCGACAGTCTTTTCAGTCAGTTGGTCAGTTTAGTGCTGATGTTTTAGTTTGAATTAAATCATCATTGATTTAAAAAAAAAAGCTTTAATTTCAATCAGGATTTAGTGTGTTTAGTGTAGGATAAAGTATCAGAATTTAGTGTATTAAAATACACTAAACAGAAAACAGAACATTTCATTTACTTTATTTTTATTTTGGTAACTATTTTATATTTATTTCACTAATTTAAGATTATTTTTACAAATTTATTTATTTTGTTGCAAAGGTCATTTTTGTTTCATTGTCTCTCTTGGCAGTTTGGTTATTTCATACTTTACCTAAAGCAAACTTGGCATTCTATAGAATATCTAGTCTAGGCAATGTGTTTAAGTGAATGATAGTATTTTCTACACAGCCTGAGAGTTTCAGGCGTTCCATAGAATGCCTAGGCATTGTAAAGGCTGCCTGGTTTCTATACCTTGCCAGTAACATTTTATTCTTTTTATTTTCACGATCCAGATCAAATATACAGTAAAAAGTAGAAGTTGGTCCACCTCTCCTTGGTAGACCAAGAAGTTGCAAGTGCTTGTTAATGGGAAGAAGAAAGCCTACCAAGCCTGGCTTGGGAGTCCAACTTATGACTCCCGACGACTCTACAGCTCTATGAGCTATCAGTTTGTTATCATTGGGCACATTTACCTTGACATCAAGCTCAAGTGTGATGGTTAAGGGAAACCAAAAGCAGATATCACACTAATTATGGCATTTTTTTGAACAAAAGTATTGAAACCAAACAAGTGTATACTACCGGTAATCTCGAATAATAGCCATGGTTTCAATTTGAGGGTGGTTTTTATTGCATAGGTAGGGTTATTCCTGCAGTTATTATTCGAGGGCAGTTATTAATCGAAGATGGTTATTATTCGAATAAAACCGGTACATCTACTGAATGTCACTTGAATCAGGAAAAAACAAAAAACATAATACAAATTAAAGAAAAATGTTATAAACTCGTTGCATTTCTTTAACAAACACAATTATATTTTTTTAAACAATGGGAATTTGAATCATCGGCATCATATACGCTGTTATATCAAAAAAAAGTAAACATGAACAGCGAAACACTGGCGATTGATGTTTTAAAAATTGCCAACTCTATTTCCTTTGATTATAAAATGTTTTTCCTAGTTGGCCATTTTCAAAACTGCAGTCAAACCATATAAACTCACAGATAAACACCAAAATAAAATGTTTAAGCATGAATACGCAGCATAAATGAGCTGTCTGAATACAAAGAAAAGGAACTAACCAACATATTTGATATTTGAGAATGAATTTAACATTAAAATTAATGCTCAGCCATAGGCTATTTTTGCCACACGGGACTTTTACATGAACAATAGACATTAGTTCTCATTGGTAGTATAATCTAGAGCGATTGAATATTAAGCCTATTGCACATACTCTAGCGGCGCGGTGTATGAACAAAGAGATGCAATCAGCGAGCCACCAAGCGATCATCGCGCCAACCACTGCTCCGTGCCACCTCAACATCCAAAACGCTGCTTGATTCACAATTAGAAACTCCATTCTTGCGTTCCATGTGACCATGATATTTACTGCACGTGATTGGCTCTTTTGGCCACGCTTCCATTTGACTTAGACCGCATTCACTTTGAACGTAAGCGCTTTTAGAACGAAAACCATTAGTTATTTTAATAAATTTAAAATCTATAAATAATAATAAAAATAATAATGATACTGTATATTAAAAAATATTAAGCCTATTTTTTAAAATATGAAATTATAAATCTAACTAATTAAATAATCTTACAAACACAAAAACAAAAACAAATACACAACAGCTACAGATGAAGTAATATTATAATAATGAAGATTCAAATCCAAAACAGGAGTTTTGTGGATGCTCTATTCAAAATGCGAGTTGTGGATGCTCTGGGAGTTTTTCAGGCTAGTCCTGATTGGCTGTGGCGCACTAGCAAGAGCATTTTTAGCTTTGTTGAAAAGCTCCGCGCCCGTTTTCTGTTCCGCAATTGGGTGCCACGGAGGGTATGTGAAACAGTCAACAGTGGCTGTGTGGTGCTAGTGATGGCACGCACCACCACTGTACCACTGACACGCCCAAAACATGTGGTGCCACCAAGTATGTGCAATAGGCTTTATGTTAGACCAATGATAACCAAACACAAAAATTTGTAGTTAGTTGACTTTGGCTTCAGTCGACGCTGTTTGTTATATATAAAAAAATTTAATTTACCTTTCCAGGAGCTAAAGCTTCATACTGATGACGCAGCGTTTGCAATTCGAATTCACAGTTAGCCAATGCCAGTTTCAGTTCGTATAGCAGTACCATGTCGCTACGAAGTTCGTTGAAATGTAACGCTATTTCTTCCGTCGGAATAGGGTTCAAATCTGTGCAAACACTTCCTCAATGCATTAAACTGAACCTCAATGCGCATAAAATCTAAATTGAATTTGAAAACACCATATTCACGTGAAATTCAAAACTAAACAAATGCATACCGATGCCAAGTTCCTGAAGCAACTGTTCAATGGCTTTAGTCTTCTTTTGCCCAACTGAAGATGGGAGTTTCATCTGAAAACAACAAAATATTTTATTAAGTTAACTATATTTAACCAATAATTAATATAAAATATAAATTCTTACTCGTTGATTTCGTAAAGCAACTCCTGTACTCTTGGCGTCAGGAAATTTTATACCAGCAGTTTCAATCGACTACATTAAAAAACAATAATAAATACTATAACAAAAATATAATCAGTATATAGGGTGTTCCTCTAGTAGTCAAACCACAGATGCTACGCATCAAAACAACGCAGAAAGTAAATATAAACATTGGTCCGGAAATGCATACTCATTTGCATACCTACAGTGATTATGAGATCATATGCCATTACGTGACTTCACCCTACGTTATCTCAAAAGGGAAGAATTTTCAGACCTATGTTTATATATACGAGTTGTTTTGCTTTGTTTTGATGAGTAGCATTTGTGGTTAAAACTTGACTAGCCCTTTCCGGAACACCCTGTATGTTAATAGTTCTGAAAAATGAGACAAATGTTTATACCATAGTGTCCGTCCGTGTCACTTTTTGTTGGGGTACCTTCTTCTTCGAACTCTTTCGCTCTTGACGACGAGTTTCCGTGCTGTTGTCAGCGGCAGTGATAAGTTTTTGTAGATCTTGAGTTTTCTTTTCTCGTTCCTTTTTCCGCATCTCGATTTTGCGTAGTTCGTTAAGCAACGTCTGTTCTTCTTCAATCTGGAAATTTATGCATGTCGGTATAAAACGTCAGCAATTATCGTTTCAATTCAACAAAGTAAAATACAAATAAGCAATTTTGTGTTTTAAGTCTTACCTGTTCTGGTGTTCGATCGAATAATCTCCTGAGTTGTTCTTTTCTCTTACGCTCATGTTCCGCATCAAAAGCACGAATCTTCAATTCTTGTGATGCTGGCGCACGTGACTACAAAATGAACACAAAACATGATGAATAAACATTTTCTGGGGGAAAAATGACAAAAACCATATATACTGGGTGTTTCAGAATTTACTTCCCAATTTGTTTTCATTTATAACCATTTTTTTTTCATATTTTTTTTTTCATTTTCTTCAACATTATTGAAAGCAACTTAAAATTTTTCTCTTTCCACTTTTTATTAAATGTTGGATTTTTACGAAAAAACAAACGTACTTAATTTGGTTCAATCTCCATTGCAACAAACTTTTGGTTATTGTAAATTAAATTTCAACAATGAAAGTTTACACTTTGTCCTCTTCTTTTTTTTCAAAAGCTCATTAAAAATGTTAGTTAAAAATGAAGGTTTAACTAAATTTTATTCTTTCATGTAAAAAGACACCAAA
This sequence comes from Cryptops parisi, assembly GCA_034695005.1. NCBI lineage: Eukaryota > Metazoa > Arthropoda > Chilopoda > Scolopendromorpha > Cryptopidae > Cryptops > Cryptops parisi. Next base: position 8,898 of record JAQIWH010004343.1, on the reverse strand, counting down.
ATTAATTTTAAAAATGGGTAAAAGAAAAAAGTTTGAGTTGCTTTCAAGAATGTGAAAAAATAATAAAAAAATGTAAAAAACTAATAAAAAAATGTAAAAAACAAGTGAATTTGTGTATCAAATTTAGGATCACCCTGTATAAATTCATCTTTAAAAAATTGTAAAAATTCACCTTTGATAACGTATTGCAGATGTAGTAATATCTTTCTTTCAAGTCTTCTACACTTCGATTCGAATAGGTTGAACGATCCCATCGATCGTGCATGATGATGAATCGAAGATCAAATCGACGACACAAGTCGAACAAATGGTCTGTTTCCGCTCGACTCCACCCGTCTATATGCAAAAGTTGTTGATATTCGGCATCCGAATATGACGGAATTTGCACGCTCTGTTTGAGATGTTCAATTAACGAAAAGTATAATTTAAAACAAAAATAAACAGATTTTTATGGCAATAATCATTACCTTATTGAAACGTGCAAAAGGATAATCTTTTCCTTCATCGGCAATGCGTCTCCAATGATACAAGACAGCTCCATCCTTGCGTGCGGGATTCGTGAATGCCATCCATCGCCATGGACGAACCCGTTTCATACCAAGTTTGGCTTTCATCTGTTTGTATCCTTGTCCCGTTGACGTCGGTAAGATTGGTGGCGCATCCCTACAAATAATTACAACCAATGCTAATTTAAAACATGTCTTAACCTACACAGGTGTCAAAGTGCTTGGTTGTTACAAGCACTGTTTGGTTTTTAACCTCTTAACGAGCGTCTCTAATGTCATGTTCAATTTGGCTTGACAAAATAAAAGCTGCGTTAAGTACTATATAACAAAGTTATATCGTTTTAAAGAAATTGAAGGTTTGCTCGGAATAACGTTGTATGTTACAAAAATTCAATATTGAAATTATTATGGAAAACTGTGCCTCATGTATGGGCATAGCTAATGCTGTCAATGGACAAACTCATACCTATCTAAAACATACATATATCACTTTGAAATTGAGCACCTAATATGTGACAATCAATGTGTTGCCGAATACTTCTTTTGCCATTTACTCAAAACTATGAATGGTTACATGCAACGTCATTCCGGGAAATCCTTCGATTGTTAACAAGATCGTTAACAAGATTGTTCTTGTACAAATATAAAATTATTCTTTTTAAAAATTGTCATTTTATGCATCCATTGTGTAAAATTAGACAGGTTTAAATTTATAATAGTACATTATAAAAACTAACAAGTATTTCAGTAAATGATTCAGTAAGTGTTGAATTAAGACTTAATAAAGGCGTATCTAGAAGTTTCGTATCGTGAGTCAAACAATCACCTATACACTCTACGACAAAATGATAGAACCAACATGATTTTTGTAAATAACTTTTGACTCACTAATCCAAATGTAAAAATTTCACCGCACAAAAAAGTTTTTTCAAAATAAAAAACAAACAAAAAATAGTATACAGTTGACCCTCGTTAAACTGCTACCCCTGCTTATTGCCACTTAACAACAAAGAACCAATGCATCTTCCCACACATTAATCCATCCTCCTTTAAACCGCCACCCCTGTTTATCACCAAACTTTTATCAAGCACTAAGGGTGGAGGTTTAAAGAGGCTCGACTGTAGTATATAATCGTGTCTGTAAAAGTTGAATTTTTTTAGACTATTTTTTAAGGTTTAATTGATGGGATTATTACATGGATACTACTTTTGAGAGGCTGAAATTCAAGCTTTGATTTGAGTTCGAAATTTAATCAGCGAAAACCCAATTGATCGATAAACCAATAAAGATGCATAAACCAAAATAATCTTAAACAAGGTGTTGTTTACACAAGATGTTGAAGTTCAAAACCTCAACCGTAAAACTGTTCTGTACTTGTGCAATAATTACATAACTATTTATATGACATATTACTCTATAGTATATACATGTATTAAATATGTTAAATCCTGCACCCTGAATAGCATAATAAATAATGAATTAAATTCATTAAATTTGTGTTCTTGTACATGTCCCTTGATAAAGCCTTTAGTTAAAGAAGGCAAATCGTTGGGTTTTCATTAATTATATTGCCGATATGTATGCTACGTCCCTACGAAGTACAATACTGTAGGCCTAATTATTACCTTAATAAAGTATAGATTAGCTTTACATGCGATATATATAAAGACTAGTAAAATGCACACTGGGCTGCACAATATTTTGAGTTCTGATATAACTTTTATGTATCAACGAAAGCGTTTACAGAATTATTTTTATTCCCCCAGGGCAAGAGACGTTGATGTATTAAAACTTTAACATTATGGTGGCGTGTTAACCCGTTTTTCTTTTTTGACCAACGCATGTTATTATGATTAAAAATTGTTCAACAAATGGCCAAAACTTACTTGACAAGGTCACCCCTGGGGTTTAACAATGTTTTCAATAATGTTTTTCAAAACTTCATTCGTTTTTTGAAATGAACGATGTGCAAACCAACAAATTCCACGTGTTAGTACCACGTGGAATTCCACGTCAAACCACGAAGTAAATATCACTTGTTATAAATAGAAAGTGAAGGCAGCTTTCTGTTAACACTTTTTAATTAAGACATTTTTTATGTTAAGGAGTGTCATGTGATGCTTTTTCATATGATGTCATATGACAATGCACATTTTAGCCAATGACACGCCAGAAACATACCTACGCTGAGATCGTTGTCGAATTATTATTATAAAGATACCAATTTTTTGGCCAATAATTGTAAATCAACTTTTACATGATACTGAATCTTACATGTTCAGTATATACTGTATACGGTTAAGTATATAGTATAGTACACTAAAACTTATACAGTAAGTGACAATTATAATATCGTAAAGTATAGAAATAAAATGAAATCATACTTATTGTCCGAATACAACAACGCAAAAAGTTCTCGGTGCATTCCTTCGGGTCGTTTTACAATGCCTTCCATCAGCTTTCTTTTTTTCTGAAAAACAAATCACACAAAACAATTTAATATTTTATTAATTTTTTTTATAAAATCAAGTACAATTCCTATACTATTCCAAAGTAATACTGTCACTTCAAGCATTCATTTGCACAATACTTTATTTAAAAAAAAATTTTTTTTAATTTTTTCTAGACAAAACTTATTTAAGAAAATGTAAAAAATAGCAGTGGAAAACCTCACTCTAGTAAGAAAATAGGCACCTGTGCATCTCTCATTTTGCATGCTGATAGTGCTCTTGGTGGTAAGTCTATTCATCACAATTTACACCAACTTAGAATTAAACTTGTGTACAGTAATGCTGAAGTGAGAACGTCACCCTCAACCAATCTAAAGCCAAGTTCACAGAGTTCAAACAGCGTTCGTGGATAAAAATCGAAGTAGCATGAGGGCAGGGGGTTGCTGCCATATTGGACTGTTGTAAGACACTCCAATTTCAGCTACTGGTTGTCGCACTGTCCACCTCCAACAGCGACTGAATGAGTTGAACATGGTGGTTTAAAATGGTGAATCGTTCTCGCACAATTTTCATCGTTTATATGGCTCCCACCATAGTAAAAGTCATTTTGCAACAGTCTGATATGGCAACAAGTCCTTACCACCAGTTTCTTGTAAGAGCAGTCGCTGATAGTATATCGATCCTCTGGCAACCTCAATTTTCATTCATGAATGCTGCTTCAATGAACAAGACTTTAGACCGGTCGAGGATGACATCCTAAATTCAACGTTGCTGTACTGTACACAAAAGTTTTAATTCCAAGATGTATACTTGTATGAACAGACTTGCCACCAAGAGCATTACTAGCATGCAAAGTGCAAGAAGCACAGGTTCTCAGTGAGGGAGGTGTTACAACTACTTTTTTTTACAACCCTCCTAGCCTAAATAGTTTAATGTTGTATTTTTTCAAAATAACTTTTACTATAAACCACTTCCTAGTTTATGCATATAGTGTCTGACACCATGGAATTCCTGTTTAACTGAAAGATAATGTTGGAGGTTCATGGTAAACACCATGTATTATCTTTACAACTTTATTATCAATAAATACAAGACATATATTAATTTTCAACGACACAAGATATAATTCTTATAATGAAAAAATTAAGAAAATAATTAATAATAGGTTCTTACCTTAAGTTAACTAGGTAGCTTATTCTTTACTCAATAAAATCTTTTTTCTCTTTCCTACTTCTAATATTTTCTTTTGACCTTGAAAAAGCCTCTAGTTAAGAGGCGAAACGTTGTTTATATTGTGTAAAGGATAAGCTACCCAGTTAGCAACTTAAAGTAAGAACCTTACAGTACTGTACTTCATTTTTGTGGTTAAGGGTAAGGGATTGTGCTATATATAATACTTACGTTTCTCTTGGAGTCATTTCCAAGAATTGTATCCTTAATAGGTTCTGGTGTTTGAGATCTTTCAATATCCAATATATCTCGTACATCACTACTTCCAGCCATGGTTACTATTAATTTTCTATAATAATATTGCTCCTAAAGTTGATGGTGACAGGTTGAGACTCCCAATTGTCAATCCATTTTCAAAGGTTCAATGTGCGTCACAGTATCTCAGTGACCGAATAATTGCACATGATTTTAATGTTGCGAGATTGTTTATATACACTGTAAACAATAAGTAAATAAACTTGATTGAACCAAACTTTATATTTTAAAATTAGAAATGTCCATTCAAAGCACATAAATCGAAATTCAATTCACTTTCAACGCGCCATTTTGTTTTTCTTTCACTCACGATAGTTTCATTCAAAATAAAATTGTTAAACCGATTTAACTGATTAATTTAATTAATTATAGTTACATTAGTAACTAAAATTATGGAGTAGTTCAATAAAATTAAACGCTATAAAATTGTGTATTATAAAAAAAATGTTACTTGATTAAATGACGTCATTTACGAGTAACCTTACTACAACCAGTACTAAATAAAATACAATCGTCATCTATTAGCACCTGACAAAGACCTGATTACGCGTTTCAAAAAGTAGTTCTATCCTAAATCTTCATCCGCAGACCCGCGTAATTCAAACTTAGTATAAAGAGACTTTTGCTATCAAGATTTGACTACTGACAACGTTGTCGTGACGTTGCAATTTCTTGTTGTTTTAAATCACTTGCATCGATTTTATTCGTGTTAACTTTGCTGTAATTTTATACTTATAGTTTAAATTTGATACTTTTATCTCGGACAACTTTACCCACCCTCAGTATTAAGTGAGAATTTTATTTTTAAACGCAGCATTTTAAAATTATATGTATTGTACTGTACAACGTGATATGACATGAAATAAGACAAAACGTGGCTATTCAGAAAACTTGTTAACATAATATAATCTTAACACGGAAACATTATTAACATAACCAATACGATTATTATTATTAATAACCATAATTTTTATAATTTTCAGCCTAAAAGTTCAACATGCCTCGAATCATGATCAAAGGTGGTGTTTGGAGAAATACTGAAGTGAGAACTATTTTTATAGTTACTAAGATTATTATAAGATTTCAATGTATGGATTTTATATATTTATTTTTAATGGATTTTAATATCACATTTTTTTTTTTCAACTTAGGATGAAATCCTTAAAGCAGCAATTATGAAATATGGCAAAAACCAATGGTCCCGTATTGCGTCGTTGCTACATCGCAAGACTGCGAAACAGTGTAAAGCCAGATGGTTAGTATTAATATTAGTTTGTTTTTAAACTTACATATCTATATAGAACTATAAATTTATTCGATGTCAACTTTAAATTGCATGTATCTGTCTTTTATCTTGAAGGTACGAATGGCTTGATCCGAGCATTAAGAAAACCGAATGGACACGAGAAGAGGAGGAGAAACTTCTGCACCTGGCAAAACTGATGCCAACACAATGGCGAACAATTGCACCCATCATTGGACGTACAGCCGCTCAGTGCTTAGACCACTACGAATATCTACTGTAAGTTTGAAAACAATCTTAACAATCATGTTTGGATCGTAAAGTACAATGGAATATTTTGTTCGATTTATCGGAGTTCGAGCGAAGAAACTATTTGAATGTCAATATTTGGTGATTCGTATCAAATTGGACATTTTGTTTGTTTTGTTAGCGATCAAGCCGAGAAGCGCGAAAATGGAGAAGAAACGGGGGACGATCCACGCAAATTGAAACCAGGAGAAACGGATCCCAATCCAGAAACGAAGCCAGCACGACCCGATCCTCAAGATATGGATCAAGACGGTAACAAAGCAGTTTCAATAGTTCGTCAATGTAATGGTTGCAAACTGTTATAATGTTGTGTTTTTTTTTAATTATTATTTTCAAATGTAGAACTGGAAATGTTATCGGAAGCGCGTGCCCGTCTTGCCAACACGCAAGGTAAAAAGGCTAAACGCAAAGCGCGTGAAAAACAGTTGGAAGAAGCACGACGCCTAGCTTCATTGCAAAAGCGACGGGAACTACGTGCTGCGGGAATCGACTGTCATTCAAAACGGTAAGCATCACAATTATGTTATCTCGTGCTGCAGAATAACAATTCCTAATTTTTAGAGGTGATAAAAGGAATGTAATTATGGAATTTTTATGATGTATTGTGGTAATACATGGGGTCCACTATGGAATCTAAACATTTGGTAACTGTAAATATTAAGATATAGAATTGTGTTGCTCGGTGAAACTCTGAACAGGAACGTTACCAAGAACCGTGAAAGTTTATCCAAGATAATAAACTGTATTACATTTTGTGGGAAGTTTGAATTTCCTTTAGGTGGACACGATGAAAAAGATGTTTTAGAAAATCCAGATGTATTTAGGGGATTAACATATTTTTCATCGAAATTAGACCATGAAGAAACGTTTAGAAACCAGTAGTCTTCAAAGGTGTTATGAGACTATTCAGAATGAGATACTTGACTGCTTGTTGCAAATATACACAATTCTTAATAAAAATTTCTGAAACAGCCTCCCCACAAATTAGTCACGAGCCGCCACTGCCAACACAATACATTCTACCTTGAGGGTATGTGTTGCCCTCATTTCCGTATTTTATTCAGAGTTTTAATTAGTTGAGCTTTGGGTATGGTCCATCTTAATCGTTGTAAGGATGGATAGATCAAAATATCGTAATTTTAATCGAAATAACTGACAAATTCAAATATATTTTCTTAACCTATCTGCCCAACAATGATTAAGATGGACCATACCCAAGGTTAACTAATTAAACTGCTAATTAAACCTGTTAATTAATACAGCTTTGATTTTATTGTATCTTGTTACAAAAGTATTTCCAGACTATAGTTTATTATTAAAAGATGTTTCAATATACGCCCTTTATCACCTGTTAAAATTAGAAATAGCTATTCTGAATCATCCTATAATAATCGCTTAATGGTGATGTATCGTTAATTTGTATGGTTTGTTTTTATTGGATTAGTAAAAAAAAGCGTGGCATAGATTACAACAAAGAAATTCCGTTTCAAAAGAAGCCTGCTCCAGGTTTCTATGACACGTCCGAGGAGATTTATGAACCATTGGGACCAAATTTCAACCGTTTTCGCCAGCAAACAATGCATGGCGAGTTACGGAGTGAACAAATAGAGGTTTGAAATGCACATTTCAGTTTTGCTCAATCATATTGTTTCCATGATTTCAATTCCTCATTAATTTGAAAAACAGCGTGAACGTAAAGAGGACAAATTGAAATTGCGGCGTAAAAAAGAAAATGACATCCCGTTAGCACTGATGCAAGGAAACGACAAACCTGCGAAGAAGAGAAGCAAGTTGGTGTTGCCTATGCCCCAGATTTCTGAACACGAACTCGAACAGGTCGTGAAACTTGGAAAATCCAGCGAAGCTGCCAAGGAAGTTGCGGAGGAAACTGGAAACAAGTCATCGCAAATGTTGCTAGCAGACTACTCGATCACACCAACTATAGCCAATTTGCGAACACCTTCTACGCCCGCGGGACGAGATAAAATTTTGCAGGTGAATAAGGTTCTTCATTTTTTAGCATTTTCTAGCTCTGTGACATATACAATCGAGCCTCCTACTGGTTTGTATATGCTGGTATATAAAAAAGCTACTCATACAAAGGAATTTCACATAGAGGTTTCAAGAATAATAGAAATGACTACAACTGCATGCTCTTGGACGCAACAACTAAATATCGACCATCATCAACAATGGCAAATACTATGAGAGACTATGCCCCCAAAAGAAGTGAAAGAAAGAGGAAATACCTCTTAAAAGTAAAACACGGTGGTCCTGAAAGGTCAAGTCAAATTTTAACCACAGATGTTACGCATTAAGCAAATAACCCATTTAAACATGGATCCATAAATGAATGCCTACAGCGATTGAGCCATAGACCTTTGCTTTTATGTGACTTCACCCTGGGTTGTTTCTTTGTTTCAATGCACAGCAGCTGTGGTTAAAACTTGACTACCCTTTCCAAAATACCCTGCATAACAAAGTGTTAAGAGGAAGACTCGTGCCGTGCATGAATCGGGCACAATGGCTAAGTTCACGGTGGACGCTTTTTCGCTAACTTCGCTCACGCTTAAATGTGTTACAAGCGCCATTTACTTTGACGTGTGAGCGCTAACGAGCGCTACAAGGGTTCTGTCACTTGGGCATTTGTAAGCATTTGATAGCACGTCAAGATGTCGACGGCAGATGAGGCAATGTTGTTTGTCAGTTAGAATTTAAAATATTTCAAAATTGCAATCTCGTTGAGGAAGAAGCTCGGTTCTTCAAACACGTTCAGTTTCATAAGTTTTTATAAAATAAACTAGAGGTTAACCCGTGCAGAAGCACAGGTGGTAATAGAATCGAATCCTAATTAAATAAACAAATGCGTAAAAGTAATATAGATTCATTGGCAATGATGAAATT
>JAQIWH010004342.1:0-17278 GCA_034695005.1 Cryptops parisi | reverse complement strand
ATCACCTGAGTCAAACCAACGGAAATTTCCTAATAATCTCTAATGTTACAATCCATTAAAACACTTTATAATTTTATTATCTATATGTAATTCAAAATGTCAAATAATATACTATAATACCAAAACGGGATTTTCCGGGACCCCACATCAGCCCATCTAGTAACCCATTATTCAACAACTAGTTTAATAATGATGTTCCATGGAAGAAAAAGAACATTAGGCTATTGTTGGGTCAAAGAAGAAATTACTCGATTTTGAAAGGTCTGGGTTTTTTTTAAAGAATTTTGTAGTTTATGTAATGCTTCTTGTATGTTTTGTTTTCCTTAGTAGTATAGTGTTGTAGAGGGTTCATTGGCATGTAACATAATTTCTCTGGGAAAGGGAATATTGCAGACATTGATTTATGGAAGGAATAATGTTACTGGGAAAACACAACCTTGGGGAGCATTCTGGTGAAAGCTGAAAGGAACTAAAAGGTTGACTTCGTTCTTTATCAGTGCACAGCATTTTTAGAGATAGCATGAAATCAATGATAACTTGAACACTAAATGAATCAAGTATTTGATCTTCTAAGGCAAATTCCGTTTTGACGTCAATGAAGAATTAACGAGTATCGCTGCACAAACAGAAAACGGGGTTATATTTTTATATAGATTTTATTATTAAAAAAAAACATTCTTGTGTAACCCCAAGATTCTGCGAAAGACAGTTTGAGTATCACTGACTTAGGTGAATGACGTTGGGGTTATGAAGAGTCGGCGGGTCATCAAATAGTTCAGGATTTTTATCTGAAGCTGGGTTCAGATAAAAATTTTTATCTTAAGCTGGGTAGGATGCAGTAGTTGATGTACAGTTACCAGCTTTATGGATTGGATGTACAATACTGAAGGCATTTTTGCATGCTTGGGTAGAAGCTTTCACTGAGAGATTTACTACGCGTAGGGCATTGGCTTTGTATAAAGGGGCAACATTATCGGAGCACACACTTCGTGTAATGTGGTCATTTTATTTTTTTGTATGTGGTTCACTTTTTTAGCCAAGTTTTTAATTTTGTGATCTACTAAAAGACTGCAGCCAAAGAAGGTTAAGATTGGGGTGCACCGAATGAATGAGATAACAAGTCGTCATAAGTCAATTGTAAAATTGTCAGCAATAAATAATTGTGCGATGATTTTCTTGGACGCAAGATATAGGGTGGTCCGCATGTTTAGTCACAATTACGTGTTTTGTTGAAATTTTATACAGTATTTATATGACACATTCTAAATGTGTCATATATGACACGTTATATGGCATTACTGGCGCTTGTGTCAGCCATCTGAAATGAATAATAAAATGTAAATATAAAACTGACATGATATTCGGATTACCCACAAAACATCTCGATTTATGCGAAGGTCAGTTTTAAGAATGAAACCACATATAAATCTAAACTTGAAAAATGTCAAAATCGCAAAACCAAGGCTGGTGCATTAGCATTCAGTCACTTGAATCTCACAAAAATGCAAAATTGCAATTTTCTTCTTGCATATACATTATAGCGAGCATCTGAAACTACTACTTCGTTGCATATCAGCAAAAATCGCATACAAGGAACATTGAGAATTATGCAATTCTGCATAAATTGAGAATTTTCTTTAATTATAGTGTAACTATAGTGCCAAGTTATGTATGTTGTATAGGGCCACACATTTTATCAGTATAGCAGCCAAACGTTTGTATACATTTTTTGGGACACCTTGTATATTAACAAGATAACATTATTTAATAATTTAACATTACCTTTTGTTGCGTATGAATTATTTGTAATTTGAATTATAATTTTATCAACATTAACAGAATGCTTATTGAAACACTAGAAATAATTAAGATAACTGTGGCAGGCTGCTAATTAACAGGATATAATTAGCCAAAAATCCACTGTATTCGTATGAACTAATTAATGTCTCAGTTAATTAGGAATGCTTCATGATAGGGCTTTTGTTCATAATTAATGATGTGCCTATGCAATTAGCTACATCGATATATAAGGCAACTCCACCAAAATATAATATAAAATAAAATACTCATATTCAATTTATTCAAGTAATAGGAAATTTCTAGTCAGAAAAATCGGGCGTAGTTCATAAAAACAACCCCTAAAACTATCTGCTCATGTTTAATGGAAAGTTAACTCAACCAAAAACCCTTATGATCCGGGTTCTTGTGCCAACACCAATGGTCGACAAATCCTCAATTTCTATTCATTCTCATATGGTGCTTTATTGCGCTCGTTTCGTATCTAGGACCTAATCGGATTCTTCTCAAACGAGTCCCCAACTTTGTTCCTTGAAGAAAATGAGAATCTTACACTTTTGTTCTTTATCTTCCTCATTTCACCTTCAATTAATAGTAGCCATGGAGAAAGAAAAAAAAGTGGATTAAAAAAAAAGTGGAGAAACGAGTACTATAGGGTGATGATGTCCGGTCTTTATTACTAGCAATAACACGAACTTTCACGAAAACGGAACTCGGCGAGAATATTAAGTGACGAAGTTAAAGCACCAAAAAAAAAGAGTTATAAAACAAAACCTACAATACTTGTACTTCTCTTGATAGTCATCAAAGAGATGCAGGCAACTTTCAACATTTAGTTGTTTCTATTGGTTACAGTTCTTTATTACTGTGAGACTTTCTCGTTGAAAATGTAGATTTTTATAAGAAACAACGTGTGACTTATCTGACTGCAAATAATGGATACAGGTTCGGTTCGTAAGCAACATCTTACCAGGTGAAAACCGCTCTTTACATACTGATAAAGTCATAATTAACTAGACCTGGATGCTTCCAAATTTGATAAACTAAATTAAAACACAGGATTTATGTGTGTACTAAGTTTCAAGTGTCTAGGATACGGAGAACATAGATTAAAACGACCTCGAAATTTTTACAAAATTTGAAACATTTTTAACGACCAGTTAAATATAAGGTTGTAATACAGAAATAATGACAAGAGTCACATTCGAAAGAAATGAGAAACATTTATGGATTTTTATTTAATATTATAATAAATATTATAATTATTTATAAATTATATATATAATATTATATTATACATTTTTTTCCGTTGTTTGTACTCTGGTTCTTTGGATCGCATAACTCCTTAAATAAATAAAATAAAAATAACTCTTTTTTGTTATTTTTAATTTCTTAATTTTCTTAAATTTTAAAGATCTCAATTTTTTTTTTTAAAAGTTTCAGTAGCTATCAGGCAAGTTACAAAAGTTTCCAGTATATATTTTTTTTAAGGATTTTCCAATTCTGGGAACAAAACTAAGATAGGAGACAGACATCATTACACGGTTCGTTGCTCTTTCATTTTGATTCGAGTCGGCACGGAATAGTAAAAAATCAAACTAGGAAAAAATATTTAAAGAAAGCAGTACAGTCAGTACACATACACCATAGAAACCTGCACAGAGTAAAAGGAAAATCATTGAATTCGGTAAAAATTTTCATCTCCCTTCTTTTTAATTTGATCGATTGGCCTTAATTCTCATTGTCGCCTAAGCTCCGAAAAATGCTCCGACACTTTCTTTTTTAGATGAATGGGTTTGTCGTCAATGACGGATTGCAAACACGAGCAAGTCATCCAATTGAGAGAACTGAAAACAGATTATTTTTTTTGTCCTATTTGTGCAATGGAACCATTTCAGTTAACTTTGATAATGTCAAAAGAAAAAAGCGGCAAACTTCATTGATAATTAATTTATGCTTGTTAATTAAACGTCGATTAAATTGCCGATTAAGTGTCGTCGTGATGGGTAACGTTTTCTAGAATCTTGTGTGAAGAGTTGTACTGTATTGACATTTTTATTCAAATTTCTGACTTTTAATATAATTGAATGTAGCGTATGAAATTGTTTGAATTAACTTCTCGAAACTTCAAGAAATTTCGGAACGATGATTGTATGGTAATTTTATATTTTAGCAGATTTCGCAATTAAAAATATTCGTGAACGAATTGCATTCAAGAAAATTATCGATGTTTTTATAAAAAATCAGTTACAAAATTCTTGCTTCCTTAATTTCCATAACACTTCCTAGGATTTCGAGTTATAGAAAAATAATTTGAATTATTGGAAATATATAAAAAATCTCAAACTTTTATAATAAGTACATTAAAAATGTATAATAAGTACATTAATCTAGCCCCTTAAGTTGGCTAACAATATAGATTACACAATGATAAAGTACTCAACACTTTGACTCGAAAAATGGTCACAAATAATGAGAACGAAAATAAGAAACACAACAGAACAAAGGCAAAAGGCTTCCTGTCTCTTCTCCTCCCATTTCAATAATTCCATAATATATGTTTATAAAGTTTCTTGTCAAATTCTGCAAACGAATCTTTTTTATAATTTTCCTTCAGTGCTGATTTTTTTCGCAGATAGATCGGAAGCTTATTCCAATCGGTGTAAGTGTTGTAGGGAAAAGAGTTAGATAATGTAAGTGAGGTTATGTTAGTGGTATGAAATTTGTAAGATGTAGTTTCTTCATGTTCTTTTGATGTATTAAAGTTTTTTTGATGATGATGTAGAGGGTGAAGTGGGTTATTAATGATGCGTGGCAATTCTTTTAATTTATAATAACGGATAAGTTGTTGGATGTTGAGGAGTTTTAGTGGTCGTAGCTTTTCAGATATAGATGTATATCTGGAAAACCCGAACATGGAACGAATAAGGATGCTATAAGCGATGGAAAGTCTATTATTGCAAAATTTGGAGGTGTTGCTCCGAATAAATATCGCATATGTTAAACTGGAAATAATTTTTGATTTTATGAATTGGATTTTTTCTTTACGAGAAAGTAAGTTTTTCAATTTTTTTACAATGAATATTTTTTTGTGGAGTTTTTTGATTAACGAGTCTATGTGGGGTCCAAAATTTAGTTTATTGTCAATGTGAAGGCCAAGAATTGTGACGCTCTCTTGTTTCTTTTATTGTAGGAATTATCAATGTTTGTGTTTTTATAGTATTTAACTGTAATTTTTTTTGTTCAAAAAAACTGTCGGATTTTATTTATGTCTTCTTTCATGAGATGTTTCGCAACATGCCGTTCATATTTAGGAAACGGGAGTACAAGGATGTTGTCATCCACATATGATAGAGTGGCATTAAGTGGAAGATCGAATGCATCAATCGTCGCTGCCGTATAAAGACTAGTAGCGTTAGGAGACCCTTGTACTACTCCATTACTTGACTTTATCCTGGTATTAATATCTGTCCCAATTTGGAAGTATCTGTTATTGAAATAGTCGTGTAATAAAGAAAGACATTTGGCTGATAATCCAAGACCATACAAATTAGTTAAGACTACGTTTCTTGAAACAGAATCATATGCCTTAGACAAATCAATTACAGAGATCAATATATGAGTATTGTTTTGTCTTTTTGCTATGATTAAGTCGTATAATTTCAATAAAAATATATGCATTTATCGGGATTATGTCAGCTATAAGTTTTTTTATTTCTACAAAAAGAACTCTATCAGCTACTTTAGCTATAAATGGGAATAGAGTTAGTGGGGTCATTTTTGTATTTAGGTTGAATCGCGGCAATTTTCCAATTATCAGGATAGTGTGAATTCCTGTATATAGATTGTAGAAAATCAATAATTCTTTGTATGATGTTGGGATGAGATTTCATTATGACAGTTTTTGTGAGATAGCACTTGGTATCTTTAAGTGATTTTACCATTGTTATAAAGTATTTGCAGTTCAATTCCAGTTCTCACTTTATGCGATTTTTGTTACATTGGACTACTTTATAATCTTAATATTTTATTTAATACACATTATACATTTTAATACCATATTACAAACATATTAACAAACATTTAGATGTATCTTTCTTATTTCGTAACGTAAAACACGTAACTTCAGAGGCGATAAATATCGTAACACGATATCGTTATCACTGACAAATAAGAACCATCGAAGAAAATATTGTAAGAATTACCGTACGCAAAATTCATGTACGCCAAATAAAAATGCAGGCCGTTTTACGCATCCGGTTGATCGTGTGAGAAATTTGAATCAACTTACGTTCCTTGCTACAGCACGAAGTTACCTATTAGTATTGTATAACAATAACGTAATATTTTTTTCAACTATTAGTTGTGCATTGATATATACATTATTTGTACATTACTTAATTTCTCGGATGACGATTGGTTAATCACTAACATTAAAGTAAAAATAAATACTCCACAATATATTATGTGATCGACGAAAATTACGCTGCATTTTAGCATAAACACACATTTAACTAAGTTTATTCTTTAAAATTTAGTGAAAACAACGTCTTTTGACAAGGCGTTGAGATAGAATGGAAAATTAGCAATGGATGAACTAGCTAGAAAATAACTCCGGGCAGAGTTTACTGAATTAATCATCGATTTGCGGAAGTCAAACAATCAACATGATTTACAATTTAGTCGCTCACCAGCATCAATTTCAGTTGTAGAGTAGTTAGTTGTTATTATTTCAGTATCGTTTCTACGTTTTCGCTTCGTTGGATGTTAACAATGAAGATTGACATCAGCGACGCTTAATTGGGATGGATCCCAGTAGCTCACCAACAATCTATTATTTTCGTGACAACTATCCCATTAGTTTCGACTTTGTAATCATCCTAAAATGAAGGTAAATGTGAGTCAGGCCACGCAAGCCTTTTCAGCGATAATTGGTCGTAAATCAAGCAATATCGCCAACTCATCATTGCTTTTATTTTGATCAAAAATGTTTTTCATGCAATCAAGAAAATGACAACGTATAAAAATGAGTTTAAATAAAAAAATATTACTCAATAAAAAAAACGCATTTTAATTAAATCAACAACTCTCGACGATTAAGAAAGTTAACAAAAAACCTGAAATTTTTCTATATCAAGGTGGCTAATGTAATGTCAAGCAAACCATGTCAATTTACTTTTGCAATGAATAAATTGAATATAAATGTTAAAAACTTTTTGATAACTTGTATGTACACTTTTGTATTAATTATGTGATTGATTTTGATGGCTTTGGTAACTTTATTTATGTTTAGTGCCAATTGCTTATAATACAATGCTCATTGTTGAACTTTGTTTGTTGTCATCTATTTTGTACACCAATTGTATTATTAGTCATCTATTGACTGTATTAAATTTAAATAACAAAAAAATAAAAAGTGGATTTAAATTTTATATTTAATTAAATAATCTTGCAAATGTAATATAATCTAGTCTTAATCATGTATAGTCAGAAGCACTGAATTTTTAACAACAGGACCTATCGTATGTTGTTGAATAGTTTGAGCCTATTTCAATGGGTAGTAACAATAGTGTACAACTCTATATGCTGGTTCTTTCATGTGGATTTTATTTATTTTATATAAAATAAAATAAAAAATCACAACTATGTCACAAATTACACGAAAATGGATCATTCACAGTGCCATAAAGGGCTAACAATCTCAAACTAATTTCATGTTCAATATGTCAAAAAATGCACCCTCACCTTGTTCAATAACGTCAGGCGACTGAATTACAAAATTATGATAAAAAAAAAACAAAACAACAACAAGGTAATCAAAAAACAAAATTTCATACGTGATCTTGCTCCCTTTAAGATTAGAACACTCTCTTCAGATCGATCCATCAAAATTGCATCCCCAACATTATTCCAAAGTATATAAAAAAAATAATAACAAATATTAAAAAAAAACATCGAAGATTAAAGATATATTAAATAACATTTCCACTAAAAAAAGTTACTCAGAACCCTTCGATAAAAAAAAAATAATAATATGAATGGAAAAAGTTTTATTTATTTTCTCACCAATTGGACGGTGATGGTGATTTGGACGCGTGACCAAAGAGCATTTCTCATTTATACACTTTTTTTCGTATAAAATTTGATGGTTCTCTAAGATGACAATTTCAGAGTGTTTGTATGGGAAGATGCGGGGGAATGAAAAACACTTTTCTTCCAAAATAAAGAGGGAAAAAAAAGCAGGATGGCGACTGAGAAATTACAGGTTTCGTGGAATTCTGACCGTCTGACGGATGGTGTTGCAAGCAGCTGCGATAGAAGTGTTGCCTCTCATCCGTCAGGGGACCATTGGCCCGAACGCTCCATTTTCACATGAAAGTGGCCGATAATCACGCCCGAATGCTCCGAACCCTAGCGACGGTACGAGAAGTTCGGTCACGTGACCCAAACCCCGTTTTCCATTCATCAGTTTCTTCCAACGCTTGCCTTCACTTCGCCACGAAATGCTTCTTATGCGAAAGTGATGTTTAAAAAGAAAAGAGGGAAAAAATGAAAAACACAACATTCTTTGGCTCGATTCAGGAAAATTCATCTCTCTCAGCACCAGACACATTAGGCTAGCTCAAAAGAACCAGAATGCAAAAGTAATAACCAAAAAAAAAAATAAAACACATCTAACCACCAAAAAAAGTTGAACATTTTGTAAAACGCGAAATGGCGTGCATTACGAGAAAGTGATTTCATTCAGTGAAGAGATGGCATTATGTTTAGATACATCTTCGCTGCATTGTGAATCACAATAGTCACAAATTTATTTCGAAATTCCACTTCTCTGTAAAGAACAGTGGTAGGTATTTGCATATTAACGTGCGCACAGACTGCCATTTTGTTTGTCATGTGGCACACAGGGCTGCAGAAAACCATACAATGATGATGAATTGAGATTTTATGAAGCTGAAGGAAACGGGAGAACCCCAAGCTTTCTGCGTCTTTGGTGTCAAACACCACACATGCAGCGACTGTGAAGCGAACCCGGAATCTCTCGCACCAAAGGCGAATACCGCATTCACAAGGCCACCACTAAAAAGAGACGCAGAAGAATTTTACAGCAAACTTTAAAAAAGAACATGTGTTTGAACACTACACAATATAAAAAATTTGTGAAATTTTTAAATAAATGCACAGTGTGATAACGTCACTAGGTGGGAGACGCGGATCACACTTATATATCTTTTTACTTTATTTAAAATATTTAATTTAAATTTTTGTGCATTTACAATTACAGAAGATAGATATCATTAAAACTTATTTTTAATAGTTTTATATTAGAAATGTAAATTTGCATGACACCATCAGAGATGGTGATGCCAAAATGACTATGAAATGTCGGTGCAGTGTTTCAGAAAAAATTTATTACTTTTCATAAAAATATATCATTTTACTAACTTACATCTTGTTAGTTATAAATGTATATCCATCCAAGCATTATTCAAAAGTCCAGCTTAAATTCACTGTATCAATATACAGCAGCTAACAATTCTATTCTGTAAATTATATTTATTTTACATTCGCATTAGTATTTCTCAGTTAGCTGTAAGCTATGCTCGGTGTCATGCTGGACAGCCTTCAATAGCTGTAGCAGTTCGCTGTGATGTACAGAAAACACTACAAAGCTGTAGCAATTCGCTGTGATGTGCAGGAAAACACTACAAAGCTGTAGCAATTCGCTGTGATGTGCAGGAAAACACTACAAAGTTGTAGCAATTCGCTGTGATGTGCAGGAAAACACTACAAAGCTGTAGCAATTCGCTGTGTTATACAGAAAAGCTGAAATGTTTTCTTCAGCAACTAAATTAACTTTATGATGAATCGGTGATTGAATCACGTGATGCAATTAAGTGGACTCTCTATTTCTTACTAACGCCTTTAATAACATTCTAGTAGAAATATCTGATGTCACCAAAGATGTTGAACAACCTAATACGCATGTATATTAGCGCACGACGCTTTTTATAACCGCTGATCGAGGGTTGACACCATGGGGAGAGTGACACCATGAGTTACCGTACTGGGTGACGCCAACCCTAGTGACGCCACTGGCATAACAGCATCACATCTACGAGTATAACCTTAGTTTATTAGCATCACATAATACTCAATATGGCAAATTCCAAAAACGTATGCACACATGTTGTAGGCCTATCACTATTATTTTAATTTTGGATGTTCATCAAGTTATTACAATTATAGCAACAACATTGTTATAACACTAGCTGTATGCCCGTCAACAATGACGGCAGGTTGTTGATTAAATTTATAAACATAGTGTAATTTATTGATTTAATTAATGTTGCTTCGCAACATTTCTTAGTGTTTTGTATTTACTTCTTATGTTTTGTGTTTGTATGGTAGCGCATTTATTATTTTATGGATACGTTTGGTTTTAGTCGTTGTCATGGAAACATAGAGGAACGGTAAGACACAGAAAGAGAGTTGGAGAGAGACACTTGGCTTCTATATTGTTTAATTATTGAGGTATTGACAAAATATTTTGACATTATTGAGCTACTGACGGTATTTTATAACATTATTGAAGTATTATTAGTGTATACAAATTATATGAAACAATAGTTTTCCGTTATTATTGTTTAGGTTTACTTCTAGTTTTATAGAAACGCATCACTACGACTACTCTTGATTCTACTTTTGTCATTAAACATCCTAATTTTAATTCAATTTTATTTGTTTTCATTTAATTATAAATTATTTTTACAATTTAAGAAAATATTTTAATGTGAACAGATTACAAAATATCATTATTATACACTACAATAATTTTATGCATGTTCTTAGAATTTTATTCATTTCAAAACTTAGTTTAGTTTAATTTAATTATATTTTTTGTTTTTGCAAATTTAGCTTATGGTAATTTAATTTTAGTTCTTCATATACAATAATCCCTCAATGCGCTATTTTCGTGGAACCAATTACTCGCGTAAATGCAGGGATTCCTGTACCATCTTAATTAACATTTTTATTATAAATCGTAAGAGAAAATATTTGTAAAATTTAGGGGGGGGGAAGTCACTTTTCACTTTCGAATAAGAACTTTCAAAAATGTAACTAATTTTTTTTTTTCATTTTTAATTATGGAATCTGTCCATTATAAATTTTTAAAATAAAATTAATTTTCTTATGATAAGGGTGCAACATTTTGATTGAAATTTACAAGTGGTAGAAACAAGAACATCTTGTTTAGTTTTCATCTAAATCTAATGTTCTCAGATTCTTCACACGACTACAGTGTATGAATATTGAATTTTATCGATCTTTACTTAATGCAGAATAAATCAATGTATAATTTTTTTAGTCTAGTGTTTAATCTGTTATAGGATTCACCTATACTTAAGTTATTCAGATGGCACCAATCTCTTCACAAACAACATCCCCTAACTTAACGTCAAAAACTTTAATACCAGATTCGATTATTCTTTCCCCGATGGTGTCTTTTTATTTTTAAAGAAAAATTACTTGTTGAAACATTCTCCATTTTTACTCATCGGGGATGTATCAAGGTTTTTTTTCCCTCAGAATGTGATAGTTTTCATGTTTCCCCTCCTGTTCATTGCCCTTTCTCGGGGATGGGAGTATCCCACGTGGGACAGATTGGTCTTCGTCTGATGGGAATTAAGGCTGATGGTGGGAAACAGGGCTCAACTAATTACCTGACTGAAGCTGTTCTAAAACCCCCATTGTCATCGTCAACGTTTATAGATAAAAGGATTTTTGCTGCAATGTCTTGTCAAAAGGCGACGGTACGCCACACCCCCTTAATAACACTCAATAACATCGACGGACGGCCAAAAAAAAACAGACATTGAAATACGCACTGCTGCTACTGGATGTCACACGTTAGCAATTTGGAGAACCCTCCTTCCATTTTCTATTTGCTTTAATTAGACTCAGTTTGAGAGGGGGAGGGAACCATCATTAACTAAGCCCACGTTCGGTGGTGGAAAACTGGCGATTTGGGAACATTTGTGCTTTTTCCATGATGTTGTTTATTCAGCGAGTGAGAATTTATAGACGAGTCAACCCGTTTAGACTCCCATTTTTGCGAAAACACAAACATTGTGACAAAATGTACCGCTGGGGATTATTTTGTGGTTATGTCATTTACCAAATTAATTTTGTTTGCGAATGTATTTTTTTTTACGTATTGTGCATCGCTCAGAAATGAATGATCATGGTGTGAAAAGAGTTGTGAAAAACATCAGGTGAAACACTTGAATTTATGTGCATAAACAATAAAACATTAATTTATGTTAAGCAATCAATCAAGTTTTACGAGAAAAGAAAATGGAAATTAACGGTGTTTTATAAGTCTCGAAATAACAAAAACAAACAAAAAACATACGAAATCCAAACAGAATAAAGTAATTAGACTACCCGTTAACTATCTAAGCTCCACGAGCGTTTATTTCTTTTTTTTTACGTGAATCTATAAATTTAAGCTTATTTCCAAAACGTCTTATCTCCACTTTTAATTGGGATAAGAGGCTCTGACAACTATCTGTGC
This sequence comes from Cryptops parisi, assembly GCA_034695005.1. Taxonomy (NCBI): domain Eukaryota; kingdom Metazoa; phylum Arthropoda; class Chilopoda; order Scolopendromorpha; family Cryptopidae; genus Cryptops; species Cryptops parisi. The sequence goes on along the minus strand of JAQIWH010004342.1, from coordinate 4,902 downwards.
ATCGTTGATTCAAAAAATGTTATTTCCAAAACTCAAAATCTATTATTTCCTACTGAAAAGCACTCACAAAAACCACATGCAAAGTGTATTTATTGTCAAATGAATGAAAAACAAACTGTTTCCTGAAAAGTTTCCTGGATTTAAGACGTTTTGGAAAAAAGCTCTTTAATTTGCTTAGACGAATGGAAAGATTGTTTCATTATTTAATCTGATCGAATTCTTTGCTTAATGAATTAATGTTTTACAAAATATCTTTGTCAAAATTTTCGAGCCAATCAAAACAGTTGATTTTATTTGTTTGTGTTCCTTGCACGAGTTTGTTCAAATTTAATTAAAATTTTGAAATAATTCCAAAATATATTGGAAATTTAATTAAAATTTTGAGACTTTTGATAAATTTATTATTGTTATTATTATTATATTGGGCAACAACATTACTTATTTAACCAAAATAAACACTCGATTAACTCAACATAAAAAAAAAACTAACACTGGAAACATTGAAGTATTAAACCCTTCAAAATGTAGGTATTAAGTTGAATATCTACATTTAAATTTGAAAAACAAATGTAAAACAGCTTGGCTTTGATGAACAAAGAAAATATTTCAATCATTATTAATGTCAGAAACATCCGAAATGTTAAAGAGGATAAATTTTATATATGATTTATATCTCCAATAACGTTTCGTTTTTTCCCTCCTCTTCTTCATCGAGCTTAATTAACACCAGTGAAGACGATAGAACACCCAGGGTATCGTTTGGAAGGATTGCTTGGCATGGGTAACGCAAAGTGCATTGAATTACGCTTAATGAAGACTAATTTTCTTTCGTAGCGAATCGTCCATCACAGTGTGATAGCAGATGGTGAGATTAACAATGATGAGACCAAACGACCTCCTGCTCATTACCTAATCTAGCCTTTCGCCATTGCAAACCTTATCTTCCAGAGCCTAAGCCCTTCTTCCGAACGGGAACTCAAACTCTAATGAGAATCCCAATAAAAGCTTGGCAAAAAGAAAGAGAATGTTTCGATTACAAACGAGACTCTACAAAGAAATAACACAATATAATAATACTCCACAGCGTGAATCATAAAAAGCTACAATTTATCAAAAACGGATAACTTTGTAGATAACTTTTGTTTTATCTGCGAAAGATCAAACAAATGTTACTGTTCACTTGCAAAAGCCCTTATAAATAAAATATAATTTTCAAATCAAAACAAAGATTTAAAAAAACCGGTCCCAGCTTAGAATCGAACCAAGGATCTCTTCGTTCACGGAGAAAGTCATCCCCAGAGTCAAGAGTTCATGTGTTTCTTTAGTGTGTTAGACCGTTTTGGCCAAATGAAAAGTTTTTGGTTCAAAAGTCTTCATTACATAAACTGATTTTCATCCTTTAAATCAAAATTAAATTTTATTACGTTTAAATTTGTGATTTCAAGCTAATCGATCAAAAAAACATTCGTAAATAAATGAAGGGCCTGGTGTAAAAGGGTGTTAAGTAACATTTTTGCCAAAAACTACCGAGAAAGATTTTCGAATGTGTTAGTTACAATTCTACCTTCCTAACGCACAATTTTGAGCAAAACAACAATGTGTGCAAAAATATTAGTGCAAGAAGTATCAAATAGCCCATAGACGGCAAGGCAAGTTCAGATCTTTAAAGGTGTTTTTCTCAAAATTGAAAGAGTGTTCCATTCTTAACATCTTTTTGCACCATTCCCTTCAAACAATGAAATTCAAGTTGAAACCAATGCCGGTTGCATGGAAATTCATGAGTCCGGATACCGAAAATTTACTTCAATATGAAAAGTCAAAACATTTGGTTTAAAATTTAGAATAGACGAAGCAATCATAATTTGTTGATATATTGGTTCAGTATAGACATAGAAACAACAAACCGTAATAATCCCCAATTTTCAGTGTAACGTGTGAGACTGTTAGCCAATTACCGTTTGGCATGTTGACTAAATTCTGGTTGACTGGTTAATCACTAACTGGTCAATCAGAAACCGAACCAAGCTGCACACTCTTGAATTATTACAGAACAACATACAGTATTTCCGTGTTTAGTTTGATACGATATTGAAAATTAAATCAGTGTGGATTGACTGTTCCATCTTTGATTAGTTTCATTAACCATCAGGGATATGCTCTCAAGACTATTTAACGAATTTAGCATAAATGAACATTTTAAAATCGTTATTTTTTTCTCTTGCAACTATACGTTTAATGAAAAACAAATTAAGTAAAAAAAATAAAGCTTTTTACTTTACGTCACTGACTGGTAGCTTACTCCTCCACACACGTTTCGCTTCTTACCTAGAGGCTTTCTCATGTTAAAGAAGGAAAAAATAAAAAAAAACAGGAAAAATAAAAAGAGATATAACCTCTGGAGAGAGTCTTGAAATAGCTGTAAACAGTTTTCCACTAAGCTGATGAGAAAGCCTCTAGGTGAGAGGCGAAACGTCGTTTTCGTGTGTGGAGGAGTAAAAAAACTTTTTATTTTTTATTTTTCGCTTAATTTTTTCATTATGTGGATAAGGGTAGGGAATTGTGCTGAAACTATAAATTTATAAAGCAGTTTTCTGTCTGTCTGTTTGTTCACTATAGACTTTCATATCTTTAATTCAATTGACTCGAAATTTGGCATGCCGACACATCTCATTCCCAGTTGAGTTTTAAGCTATTGACAACATTAAAATTTTAGGTACTAAATAATTGTTAGCTATTTGTAATTTCTCATTGTCAATGAAAAGCTGACAATTTCGTCATTAATGACCCCACTCTAATTCACGAATTTTGCCATGTTAGTTAAAAACAGGAAACTTCTTCATCCAGGAAGATGACGTAAAGGCAAACTAGAAAATTGATGGATGTTTACACCGACATGAAATGCACCCTCCCCATCCCCTACACACAATAATTAATTATGTAAAAATAAATTTGTACCTAAATGTTTGTCTGCTATAAAACATGTAATGACCCCCCCCACCTTATACACACATAACACAACACATACAATAATCAATTATTGTAAAAAGCTGTACTTAAAGTTGAATTTAAAATATTAATTAATAATAATAAATATCATTCACTTCATCATCCACCTCAGTGGTTCAAAACAATTTACTTTGTGTACTATTCAAATGAACTCATTCTCCTCACAATGTGAAAAACAAAACTGTTTAAGTTTTCAAAAGTCATTGTGGTATTTTCGCTTAAAGGAAATTTCCCGCATCGTCTCAATTCCCTCACACCCTTCACATCACTAGTCTTGTTTGTATAATATAGAACTCCATGCTAGATATTTCACTTTATTCAAATTTCCATTCTATAGTATTTATTTCGCAAATAAGCGGTTCCCTTTTTTTGTGAATTATAAAAGTGGAACGATTTGCCCTTATATTGTACATACGAAATATAGGTTTTCATTCCAGTCCTCAAATTAAAAATGCATTTGATCTGGTTGATCGTTACCTATTTACTATATAATAATAGCCATGGGTTGATTTGATTTGTTCATGTTTACGGGAAAACGATTAGGCGTACGAATCTGAAACTCGGTATGATGGTAGGTTATATCCAGTAGGTTCCGAAGAGATAGTTGCCGACCCAACGATTACATTAGGGGGGTGCAAAAAATATAAAAGTGAATATTTAGTATTAGTTACTGTTAGCGATTGTGCATTTCTCACTTTTGCGAGAAAACCGTAAAGCTTACGAATTTGAAACTCGGAATGATGGTAGGTTATATCCAGTAGATGGGCAAGACATAGTTGACGAAAACAAATTACTATTTAACTGCTCTACCCTGCACAAAATCTTCTTTAAGATAGCTTTGAGATAGACCGCAGTTTCCATTAAACTGCGACTCAATTAACCGGAATCTACTGCACTATTAAATAATCAACATTAATTTTTTATTGATAACCAGTACCATCCGGTTTAAGTGGCCATTAGATTCCATGAAATACATCGCTATAATTTATTTATTAAAGTACAGCACTTACCTAAACTCAATTTAAACAAAGAGTGGCAGTATCATTAATGCATTCTGCAAAGAAAATCTAATTTCTACTACATTATCATATTTCAGTAATGAAACAAAATCTCAAAACATACGAATTTTTCCTGGCATTTTGACTTAACAAACTTTTTCGTATGATGAAACGAATCGCTTCATTTTCACAACTCAATTTGTATTTTTCCATCGAAGTGAAACTAATATTTGTTGACGTTAAACACACATCTTGACAAAGCTTTTCAGAAGCTTCTTATTACACGCCATCCCCATTGTAAGTCTCGTTACTTGTAACTTCGTTATTAAACTCTCTGAACACACAACCGTTAGTTTGTCCTCCAATTGTCCAAGATTGAAACAAATAAAAGAGAAACTGTGGGATTCCAGATTATCCTAGGATGAAGGCAGTTGGAACGCAAGAAAGTGATTGCCTCCCTAATTGGCCTACAGGTCCATCCACAAAATCCAGTAGCACAAAAATAAAGATAGAGCTAATAAAGTTGACATCATAACACACCTTAAATAACTGTATAACAACGGTACAGAAGATTTGTAAAATTCGTTGTTTTCTATCCCTAGCTGAGAGCGAATAATTGGCAAAAAAGTTTCATAAAAATATTTCGTACGTTTCCCGAATGCTTGATTTAATTTCGCAGGCGGAACAGTTTGCCTTTCCGCCTGCAAAAACGTGCAATCTGTCCCAATATGCTATATGTTAAAAAACATGATTATGCAGTAGACAAGCTTCTAAGAAACTATGTCATATTTTGCAGGGATACCGAGTACTTAAGTAACGAATACTTAAGTACACGTAACAAGTACATTTTAAGTACATTTTCAGTACTTGTATTTAAGTACTTTGTAATTATGTAGTA
>JAQIWH010004341.1:0-17280 GCA_034695005.1 Cryptops parisi | reverse complement strand
AGGCTCCATGCATGTATATATAGAATGCCGTGTCTTTTTTTGACAAAGCATGAATGAAATGACTCATATGCACATAATTAGGTTAGTTTAAGTAATTTTACAACATTTTCTCTAAAAAAATAAAATTAAGCCTAAAATAGGGCCAAAACCTAAATCCTACCTAACGTAACTATTTCAATGCCGAAAAAAAAAACCAGACATTCTACAGAATGCTTGTATTTTATACTTTGCCAGTAACATACCCATTTCATATTTCAATGAATTTTCTGCACATTTCACATCAAATGTTTGTTTAAAGTTTATCCAATAAATAGTTACACCACCAACAAAAAATATATAATAAACTTATATCGATTTCGCACAAAATCACAGCGAATGTTTTCTGATCATCTGGGATAATCGCATTAATCGAAGACTCCTTTCAAAAAAAAAAAAAAATCTATCTGAATAGCTCAAAAGATCCATTAACGTATATTAATATTTTATTTTTCTTTCGAAAAAAAAATGTTGATGCACCATCGAAAATAAAAATAATCGTTCGGCAAACACAAAACCAAATAACTAGATAGGTTTTTTTTTCAATCCCATCATAAGCATCACGTTCGCTTTCCATTAAAAAAAATAAGGCTTGAAATAAACCTTTGACGTCAAATCGAAGTGAGCTTAAACTTCCCAACTTGTGTGTTTTTCCATCCTACATCCGGAAAGAATTTTTTTTTTCCTCAACCAATCATAAATATGTATCTTAAATCGACACAAGTTCCTCAAGATCGATAAAATTGAGCAAGTACATGTGATTCAAAAAAATTAGTTTGTTTTTCTTCTAACTATATTGCTTATGTTACCAGCTAATTATAGAATCCAGGCACTGTATACAATGTCTAGCCTTATTTGGCAAAGTATGAAATAGCATCTTATACAACACCTTATAAAAGTAAGTTACGGTTAGTTTAGGTCAGGGTTGTCCAAAACGCGGCCGGCCCGTGGACCTAACAGTATAATTCTCTAAGTATTTTTTATGTGTTATTGATTATTCTGGATGTGGCCCTTGGATTAGTATTTTTTGTTTAATGCATCCCTTAGATTAGTAATTTTTGTTTAATGTAGCCCTTGAATTACCTCAAGTTGGACAGCCCTAATTTAGGTAATTTTATAACACTTTTTTCTAAAAACATCATAAGCCTAAATTCAGATCTAAATTTAAATCTAACCTAACGTAACTATTTCAATGCTGGTTTCATGCTCTGCCAAAAAATAGGGCAGGTATTCCATAGAATGCCTGGATTCTATACTTTGCTAGGTGACATACACACCAATGTACAAGCGAAACTTTACTTTTATCAGACAAGTGAAAATATTTTTATAATGAAATACAGTTTGTTGTAATCACAGTTAATGTGATCAATCATAATTATGGCCCTCGATTTATACGAGTTCCCTTCTATACAAACAACGCATTAATCGAAATCCCAAAGAAATGGCAAGTACGTCCAGTCACTTGTGCAATACCGCACAAAATCGCACAATAGCGAAATTTTCTCGGTTATATAACGAGCATCTGGAAGGATTTCTCACGTTGCATGATAGCGAAATGAGAAAACTCGCATAAATCGAAGACTTCATTAAAAACCAATAAACATGTCATGTTTTATTTAATGATTAAGTCACCTGTATATCTTCTAATTCGATTGCTGAAATCAATTTGTGCAAAAAATCCAGTCGCCAGATGTTAAAAATGACATTTGTTATTCAGGACAAGCATCCATAGTCTGCATGTCACATTTGACCATGGAAGCAGTGCTTTATTACAATTTCAAAAACAGTGCTCATTCCTTGAGCTACTATAGATATATAAATATATATATAAAAGGAAATTTAATCATGTGTATGGTATCAACCTATTTCCTAAGCAAAGCTAAGAAAGGGGAAAAAATAATAATTTTTTCACATTATCCTACTCTGAAGTGTTTCGTAAGGTGTTGGTTCCATTGAAATTTCACACGAAGTACTATCGAGCACGCACTGTGTCAACACGATTCCTATTTAAAAGTTAAAGATTTACTTTCCCAATTTTTTCTTCTCTCCGTTTATTTTTTTTTTTACGTAAGTGAAAGTTACATAAGAGCAAGTACGTATACAAATGCTTTATAGTTACGCTTTATGCAAATTTAAATTTAGGCTATCTTTTTGAGAAATTCGAAATTCGATTTATGCGAGTTTGGAGTTATTCCATTTTGGATGCTGCAAGTTTCGATTTATGCAAATTTTAATTCATGCAAATTTCGATTTATGCGATCTTTTGAGTAATGTGATATTAAATTTATGCGACTTTTGACTAATTCCATTCTCGATTTGTGTTATTTTCGATTCGATTTGGGCGCTTTTTGTTTCATTGGACTTATGTAGTTTTCGATTTGTCAGGGTTCTCACTTTATGCAATTTTGGAACATTGGACTATACAGTATACTACCATAAACACCTGTGGATGGCAGAATACGTTCAATTCCCATCTCACTCCAACTCACGAACTCTCAAACTAACTCACAGGTGAAGCTAATATAAAGCGTGTAAAAGTATTTCACACGTTCTAAATGTTACAAATAATGACCTAGTAACATTAAAGAACTTCTGAAAATTATCTTACACATTTCTCTTCTTTACATAAACATACAGGGTGTTCCTGAAAGGTTGTCAAATATTAACAACAGATGCAACGCATCAAAATAAATTAAACAACCCATATAAACATGGGTCCGAAAGTGCTTCTCTTCCGAGATGACACAGGATGAAGTCAATGAAAGCCTCAAGATCTCATAGATATTAAAATAGCTTATGTATATCTGGACCCATGTTTATATGGATTTTTTATTTATTTAAAAACAACCCAATGGTGATTTTGCATTGTTTTGAGTAGTATCTGTGGCTAAAGTTTCACTATTAAAAAAAACAGTCAAATAGTATATTTTATAAACCATTCAGGAACATCCTGTATATAAAGTTGTAAAGGTATGAAGTTTTCGAGCATCCTGTATTTGTCTATAAATACAAATTTTGTTTCTGTATTTTTTTTCATAGTCATTTTTAAATCAATCACTAATTTAAAGTTCAAATTATAAACACACTCAGAAACACCGCATAATTCTGTAGAAATGGAGTAAACAAATATTTCATCAATATTTACAAACACGATATCCATTAGCATTCGTTACGAGGAGAATCACTTATTCATTAATCCTTGATTACATTAGGTTTATTTTTAAACATTCGAAAACTTCCTATGGTGCCTTATCGTTTTGTGATGCAATGACGATACACTAGCATTGCATAACATCTAACACCTTAAGCAACAAATATCTCGTTCACTTGAACATCCTTTTGCTTTTTTGTAATTACTGTATAAACTCCAATGATTCAATATAATAAGTAGCTATAAGTATTAACTAGTGGAGCCCTAACGCGCTGTTATTAATTAATAACAATTTTCCCATTAACTTATTTTTAGTTCACAAATGTAATTTTCGACAGTCTTCCAGAAGCATAGTTCGATGGTACTCAAAATGCAACAGCCGGATATCACCAACTCTCAACCTAGCGAAATACTATGTTACACTATTTATTCATTTACTTTTATAGATTGCGACACGACGGTCACAAATATATAATTAATTACAAAACAAAGAAGACCAATAAAACAAAAATAGAAAAATATATGGTACAAACAAGTAACAACAGTGGTACGGGACTTTGTAGTCCAATGTACCAAAAATCGCATAAATCAAATTGGCGAAAATTGAATTGTGCAAAAATCGAAACTTAATTCAAAATGGCATCACTCAAAACTCGCATAAAAATCAAATATCGAACTATTCAAAGACCGCATAAATCTAAATTTGCATAAAGCGAAACTACAAGTATATAATATAAAGCATTATTATATTTTTTAAAAGTATTGTTAATGTCGAGTATCTAAATCTCAAAAATCGAAAATTGCGGAAAGATACTGTAATTACTCAAACTCGCAGCATAAATTCGAATTACTCAAAAATCGCATTAATCGAAAACTGCAAGCCCAACATAATAAATGTAACTAATGTGTAATGTAATAGGAAAACTTCCAGTATTTTTGCATTATGTACATTGCACAATATATGAAAAAAAAAATATATATATATATATAAAACATTCTTAAGCATTTTAATGTACTTGTATACAAATACAGTGAAAGCAAATAAATAATAAATTGACCATTGGTTGGTTACATGTTCACTATTTGAGCACCATACGGTTAGTTTCAGTTTATATTTTAGTCTATTGCGTCTCTCTGAAATATCGATCAAGGTTTTGCAATGGAAATGTACAATTACCACTCTTTAAAAAATAATGCTAATTTTCATTTTTTTTTTTAAAAACACATTAATCTCGTTTTAATAAGCTTAATAATGCAACGTTCTAGTCTGCAACAACCAACATCCTTGAGAAAAATCTGCAGAAAAAAAAAGGTGAGATGCGCCAGAAAAACCACCTGTTAAAACTGCCATAAAGTGAAGGTTCTATTAGCTAGCCTAACATCTCACAGCTTCCATCATCATCATCATATACATACATACATTACGTATAATCATTGACCCACTTATATCACAACACTTGTATCCAGCAAAAATAGTGCTAGTCAAGGACAGGATAATAATAATAATAAAAATACATATACCAATAACAACTGTTAACTCAGCACAAAATTCTTCCTGCAACAAACATTGAATAAAATGCACTGCTGCTGTGTGACAACATATACCAACCAATGCATCATAATCTCTGCATGTTTAGTGTGCAATGTTGTTGCACAATATTAATATGGTAGTAAAAAAATTGAGGCCATGTATGAAAATAAAATGCTTTGCTTGTTACTGTTTATTAGTACATGTACACTAAAAAACAACTGATAATCTGTTATCCAGAAATAAATACAGGGTGGTCCTAAAGTCACTATTGCAGTCTATTGCAATGCACTTTTAATTATGTTTGGAATTTGAGTGCCTGGTGACCTTTAGGCCACCCTGTATAACAGAAACAAGTATAATAAAAATGCTTTTTAAGCATACTCTTTATATACACTGTCACATACAGATATACTTTGTACACTAATGGCACAAAAAATTCATTTTTGATTTCAGCATGTTTCTATTTATGCGAATTTCGATTTATGCGATTTAAATTGCAAATTAAATTTATGCAATCGTTGAGTAATTCGATATTCGACATATGCGAGTTTTGAGGTATTTCATTTTTGATTTCTGCAATTTTCTATGTTAATTTATTTATACAATATATGCGATTTCATTAGACTTATGCGGGTTTTTTATTTACGCAAAAAACTTATGCGGTTTTTATTTTATGCAAAAACTTATGCGGTTCTCATTTTATGCGTTTTTTTTTTTTGCTACATCGAACTTATTCAGCATATTCTCATTAACGATGGCAGTATAAGTTCAATTCCCAGCTCTTACAAACTCACAACTCACTCACTGACAAGAGAAGCTAATATAAAGAGTATAAACAATCTTAATGGGAAGTTTGCCATGCTCCACGCCCAAATGTCAATACAGAGTTCTGTAATAATAAACTATTTAATTAACCGTCCAATCCCCCAATTATGCTTTTACCAAACAAAATAAACAACCCTTCCTACACATGTTTCAAATACAATAAATTTTAACGTTATTCTATCCTGTAACAATCAGGATGCATCAGCATTCAATTGCACAAAATTGACAAATAAACATTGACAAAAAAAAGTGGATTCCTTTCCCCCTTTTGAACTTCCCTTTTAGGTTGGTATTTTTTTCTTTTGTATATTAATCCTACCAAATGGTGGGATTAGAGAATGATATTTTATTCTCAAGTTTTCATGATTTTTATTATATGCTTTATATTAGCTTCACTTGTGAGTGTGAGTTTGTGAGCTGGGGATTGATCGTATGGTGTCGTCCACAGGTGTTTATGATGATAATACTTTATAGTTCAATGTACCAAAAATTACATAAAGTGAGAACCCACTAATATCGAAACCGCATTAAGTCCAATGTTGCACAAATCAAATCGAAAATTGCACAAATCGAAAATGCTCATAACTCGCATAAATCGAATGTCACATTACTCAAAGATCGCAGTAATATGAATTCGCATAGATTTAAAATTCGCATAAATCGAAAATGAAAACTCCAAACTCGCATAAATCGAAAAAAAAAATAAATATCCAATTTCTCCAAGATCGCAAAAATCTAAATTCGCATGAAGTGAAATTATATAAAGCGTATTTTTAAAAATCATTTTTTAATGTACTTGTTAATAATATATTGTCAATCTTCTGTCAAGGAGTTAAGATAAGACCATTAATAAATGATTACATTTCTTGTCACTCTTCTGTCAAGATACTTAATAAATAATTAAATCAATGTGCTGCTCTTCAATTTTTTTGGGTTTCACTTTTTCCGACATTTTTACATGAAAGTAAACATAAAACAGTAAGGAAAATGCAACAGTAAAGATAGCTGTTGCTGCAAATGAATAAATTTGACAAACGGAAAGATTGAAACAATTTCAGCAGGGGTGGTTATTGTTTTGTTTGTAGTTGTTTTTGATATTATCATGAAATGTTTCGAATTTGTGACAAGATTAAAATAAAAATATTCATTTTGTCAAGCGACATTTTATATATATATATATATTTTTTATATATGAAACAGATAAACAATTTTTTTTTTATTTTGCCATCACACAATTTTTACAAATCGATCAATTCTTATATTGATGTTTTAGTTCCATATGTCACTTCGCCAATATGCTACCATCTCCTAGATTAATTCGTTATGAAAACTATTTCACTATTATCCGATTTGTTATTATTAGCATTTCATCTTGGCCCCAACTTCCTGCTCATATTCTAAAAATCGTCTTCAAATGCGTCAACTCGAAATGTAGTAAGATGTGTTTACATTTAAAAATTGTATAAACATGTCTTTCCCCGATTCCAATATTAAATTTATCCAACGAGATGTATATTTTTTTCAAAATTTAAAAGTAGCATATAGCAGCACAACAAAGCTAATAATGTGTCACTTTCACTTCATGACATTTCGATATATGCGAATTTCGATTTATGCGAAGTTTAAGCAGAAAGTAACTCATAAATGAAGAACCCTGCCGAAAACGGTCAGAGAAAAGAGACATGCGTTATAATAACTCCTCATGGTTAAAATAAATTTGTGAGTGTATAAAAGTTTCTTTTTGAAGAAAATGAACAGGTGTTTAAAAAAAGGAAAATTTTTTTTTTACATAAAAGCAATGTCAAAATAATTTTGTCACCATTTCAATAATAGAGCATCCATTTATTCACAACACATTTATTCCCAAATTTATTTTTGTCATGGCTATAGAAATGTTACCATACTTCAAAAAAGAAACTATCAATACTTCTACATGTATAACCTAATTATAGCATTCATTACAAACAACAACAACAACACTTCTCTAAGAAGTGGTCCAGTTTATTCAAGATACTATCGAGCCATGACAAGAGACTATAGCTTTCAACTTGTTAGATATTCTGCTTTGATTTAACCTCAAGCTACTTGTTATTCAGCCATTGAGGTGTTGCACTCATCGTGCATACACAATCTTTTAAGTCTCTGAGATAATTATCAAAAGATTAACTCGTTCTTACCAAAAGCTGAACAAGCTCGGGGAGTTGAAATATCTCCCTCAGCGCTGCCAACCAAAACGGCAAAAGTGATTTAGGTGGCGGTGGAAACGGGTGCACTTTTGCAGCCAATGGCATTTTGGAACCGGAATTGTGGCCCACACTAGAGAGGCAAAAGTAGAAATTCGCTGTCTTTTCTCACACCCCGAACCTTATCCACTGGCCATTCGATAGAAAACTGGCAGAGAAGCGGGTGATGTATTGTAGCGTATCTCGCAGCCAGCGGCAGACTACGAAATAAACGATTACCGACACAGGAGTAGGTCTTATGGGTACTGTGTGGCGGAACACCATTGGGATCTGAAAGCCATTGACCTACATGAGTTCGCAAATGAGGTTGCTCCACAGCGACTGAAAACGTTTTTGGGGGCATTCAGCTGGCACACCAGATGCAATGATGGTGGTGGTGAAGTCACTTCCAATGCCACCAGGTTAGGAGTTCAATATCAGTTCCAGACAAGTTACACGTGCTTTTCTCGAGTAGTTCCGAAAACTCAACATTACATAGTACGTCCTTGACTACCAAAAGTTACATTCCACCAACTTTCAAGGATACCATAGCATATAGTACACGTTCTTTTTAGACAGTATGTGCCAGCAATCAGTACCTGGTAAACCACCAGAATATGGTGCTTGATGAAGCACCATAGAATTTCGTGCACCTAGAATTTCCTCGACGACGCCTAGTATTCTTAGAAGAGTTTAATAATAGTAATGATGATATTTCCGGTCTCTATAAAATTTTAAACTAGAAAACCTACATCTAAACAAAAAGTGCTATACATACAGTAGATAGAGGCATAGAGCACAACAATGTCGCTATGCCTATTAAGTTATATTTTTGTTATATTTGTCCCTAGTGGATGCAAAATAAATAAATAAAAAGTCTTGTATGAGAAGTTATCAAAGGATATACTGTACTTAGTTGTGTGTATAGTGGAATTCAGTTATTATGATCACTTTGGGTTTGGGACTTACTAGTGCTTTTAAATAACAACTGGATCATAACATTATAAGGTGAATAAAAAAACATTAAACAGCGTTTGGGACCAACTGATTATAACAAAAGCCGATTGATAACATTATCCATGATTATAACAACCGGATTCCACTGTACAGTATTAATATTTTTTTGTGTATTCCATAACGCAAGCCAGTTTGGTTTGAAATAAAATACACACATTTATTTTTTTTAAACTTATAAAAAAAAATGTTTAGACATTCATTATAGACATTTTTTTAAGAATATGGCACTGAGCTTGTGCTTGATCTTGGGCATCATAATCTATGTTTTGTTCAAAAATGTTCAAATGAATACCCATTTTCAACTTTTACTGAAAATTGCTTGTATTTAAAAGATTCACTGAAACTTCAGATTGTCAAAATGCACATTTTCAAGTCATTGGACCTAAACCACGTCTAATTCAGTGTAAATAGGTTGTTTTAAAAAGAATCATTGAAGTAACTGTATGGATATAACAATCATCAGGTCAAGGTTCAGAGCAGTATGAATCAAGCCTAAAATGTACATTCCAAGTGGAAAGTGAATTTACATATTTTTTAATCTATTGTGAAAATTTTTGTTCATCATGATGGCTAGTGAAACAAACATATTGTAGGTTAAAAGTACAATACAAAAGCAACTGTTTCCTACATTCCTAAAATTTTCTTACGTCATAATGTTGAAATGTTGTTCATAGTCACAAAATTTACATAAATAACGTAACGAAGACTCCTAACTACCCTTATCGACCCGCAATGAATTCAAAAATACCAATAACCACTACCATTTCAAGCACCTCTATTTTTTGTGGATTCACTTTTACACGACTTTCTTTAGACATTTTTTACAACATCTTAACATGCAAGAGTTCTGTAGGGTTTTTCATTTTAAAAATTATATCACAAAATATATAAATAAACCCTATAAAAATCAATACATCTACCTGCGAAAATCAATTCTATGTGAAGTTCCGAATAAACAAATCTGTTAAAATTAAAACCGGGCGTTTCAGGACCTGTTAACAAACTTTCACTGCTTGTATGTGATCCTAAAGGAGCAACGTTTTCCCATACAATAGTTAAAAAAAAATATCACATTATGTGATACAAATGCCCCAAATGCTGCCTTACATTGTGATGGAATTTCAAGGCTTGCTACCCACCCACACAACATGTGTATTGCAGTAGAGCTCACCATACAGGTAGCATTTCGAGCATCCATGGTATCAAGTGATCCTGCGATTTTTTTCCAGAACTTTTCGAATGAGAGTTGCTTCTTAAAGGAGCAACTCTCCTTCGAAATGGAATTCCCCCCCTACAGTCCTGAAACATCCTGTATAAACAAAATCTTGAGTTTATTTTCTGACTGATTTTATTTTTTTCATAAACCATTTCCAAAATTGTAATAAGTTAATTTTGAAAATATCGTACACATAAAATTCAATAAAAAAAAAAAACAATAAGCTTGAATGGTCAAAAACCATGCAAGAATAAAACCAACGATCCCAGTTTAAAGCAGAATTTCTTTAAAATGCAAATCGAAGAACCCACTCTGCATAAATCGGTGGTGACATATGCAACATTTCAATAAGAATCTTCAAATGAAAAAACTGACAACGAAATGTTCAGACTTAATAAGCTTGAAACAATAAAATAACGAATTCAGTAGCGGAACCTTTGCTTGGTATTTTTTTCTTCAACTTATTATTGCACTAAACTTTCGAAAAATTAAAATTTGAATGAACTAAAAGTGGTCTTGAATTATTAAGTTTGCCAAAATAATTTAACAATCTTCCATGTTTTTGGGAGCAAGCCAAATACCACTGCTGCATCAATAATCATTATAACATTTTTTTTCTTCGCCTGTAATAATGATAATAATGCAAGAAAATGTTCACAAATCCATGACTCAAGTTTATCGAGCAAGACTAGCGTAAACTGCATTTGCAAATTGTTAATCATTTTCACAATTAAGACATTGTCATGACGTAGTACGTGCGTTGGAAGCAGTTCCACATCATTATACCGTATCAATTTTCTATAACATCGCACTCAAGCAAGATGTTCCGAGTAAACACCGGTTCATTATCTGAAAACGATTTTCGGTTTTTTCTTCATTAAACCTTACGTCAGTAGCCTACAAACTCGTCATGCTACTAATTAAAAAAGAATACATCCAAAAACACTGTTAGCCACAGAAGCCAGTTAATCATCAGCACAACACTTATACAGGGTGTTCCTAAATAATCTAGTCAAATTTTAACCACAGATGATACGCATCGAAATAAAGCAAAAAGTTCATATAAACTTGAGTCTAGAAATACATGCTCATTCGATGCATAGTGATTATGACACAATCGTCCTATGCAATTACTTGAGTTCAACCTGTCTTACCTTGAAAGAGAAGATTTCCAGACCTATGTTTATATGGGTCATTTGCTTTGGTTTGATGCATAGCATCTGTGGTTAAAATTTGACTTAATCTTTTAGGTACACCTTTATGTATAATTTACTTGTTCACAAAATTCAGTATAGAAGAAGCATCACGGTCTCTTTCATAAAAATAGAATTTTAGACCATGTAACACTTCGCACTTTGTTTTTCTCATCTTCTAAACATTATGCAGTAAAACCCGGTCATTTTAATCACATAATGTCATCAAACAGCTATTGTTATCATAACTAGTCAGTCCCAAAAATCACTGTTTAATGTATTTTTATCCACTGTTTAATGCTATCAGCTGGTTGTTGTCATCAAAATGTACGTGTATAGCAAAGTGATATTAACCGAATTCCACTGAATTCTTTTCCCACGTTTGATTTTCAGTTTTTAATTCACCACTAACATGTATACTCAGAATTACAGAATTCTAGAACTGCAAACATGAAGCGTTTTGGATTTACGCAAAAATATACACAAGTAGGTGTAAAAGCATGAATCAGCTTGAAACTCAAGTTACATTCAAGAAACCATCAGTACCCTTTCACAATACAGCAAAGTCACCTACACATATAGAATTACACATATTAATTGTGCACTTTACTTACAAAACGTACAACAGTTTCATTCAAAACTATGAAAAGCAATGTGTTCCAGTAATTTAAAAATCGAGAAACCCATGTCATCCAACATACTCCGAACAACATGCAATTATCGTCACATTACGATTTTATCCTTGCATTTTAATTTTCCTGTATAAACTTTCCTTCAACACAAATTTATCATCAATACCTAACATTTTTATATACAGGGTGATTCAATAATCTCTCACTAAATTTTAAAGGGTGGTCGATTACACTTAAACCAACAATAAGATTTCATCACCCTTTACATTTATGCCAAGTATAGTCACCCTGCATCCTTATCAAACATTGATGGCAATATGATTTACCATCGGTTTAAGTCATCAAAAATTATAACGTAACAATCCATGGTTAGATAGAATTAAAAAATTTTTAAAACATGCGTTTAACACCATATTATTTTATCATAATTATTTATTACCTAACCCTTGCCAAGATAACTAAACCATCTACATAAACGAAGCCAGCATCTTGTTGATAACAAGACTGACTTGTTCTTTACTTACTAAGAACCCCGGATGAAATAAACCGATAGATAGCTGATAAAATAAAAAATTGAAGCTCAAACATTAGATATTTACCTCGCCAGGTTCATCGATTGCCATCTCTTCCGTACTTGATGCCTAAAATTAAATAAAAAATTTCATAATCAGAAATCTTATCATTTCACTGCATAAACTTACATAAGAACATCGCAAAATACAACAATGAACAACCTCCGCAGAATAAAAATAATCCAATTTTTCATCACAAATGCATTGCTTTAACATGTACGTTCGTTCATATCTTATTATACATATTGGTAGTGGTCAAATTTAATTTCTCATAAGCTCTGGTTATAACCAATACTATTAAGTGTCATCATGTTTAAAGTTTACTTCACACACACTGTAGCCAGTAGGTCTCAATGTATTGTATACTAGATATTCCTAGAATGTCAATTCGCAAGCTTGTGTTGTGAAGTTAGTTTACTTTTCTCAATTTAGTTTACTTTTCACAGTGTATTTTTCTTAATTTTAAATTGCAAGCAGTTTATTTCTCCCAATTTAAAGTTAACAGTTTATTTTTCATAATTTAAAAAATAGAAGCAGTTTATTTCATATCTTCATGCAATTTGTCATTTTCGAACATCGATTGTGATTGTTACGAGTAATGTAAATCGGTTTTCAACCTACGTACAGCTGATATCAATGATTGGCATCATATTCAATTCAAATCTAAACCCATTACAGACCGCAAAATGTTAATACCTATAACTAGCTATTCGAATACTGTAACGTTGATTTACGAAATTTCAAAGTCAACATGTAATTTATTTTGTATCTTCGTGTGATATGTCGTTTTCGATATCAATCACAGCACAATAACACTATATAACAATAACTCAATCACAGCACTTCACTATGTACAAGACAGTGCATGACGGTTATGTCACTTACACATTTGTATGTTAAAAACGGTGATGATGTTGTTTCCGTTCTCTACCTTATCTCACTCATTGTTACATCAGGAAGTAAACATTAAGAAACCTGTAACATTTTCTAATCATTCCCACTCCTTTTCCTTTACCACTAAAAAACTACACTTTACTGTATTTTCTACGGAAACCTTTCTTATAACAGCTGCTTTCCCTCTTCGTATATAATGTACACTTCAAACAACAATTTGATTCAAAATAAATACTTTAAAAAAAAAAACACCGCCAAACGCGAACTCTGATATGTTTGTACAGTAGTTTATATTTTAATAACATACACCTATGGGTTTTTGAAAACGACAAGCGTCCTGTTGCTCACCCACCGAAATGAGCATATTCATATTAGTGAAAAGTGAGGTTTTGAGTTGCGCCCACACATTTTTATTTTGGCGGAGGTTTGTTTTTTTTTTGTTGTTGTTGTTTTTTTATTCTTCTTCTTCTTCTTTGACTCGTTATATATCTTACCTCGGCGTCTTGTTTCACCTGCATTCGCTGCCAAGGATCAGCCAGCTGTGCTAAAGGCATCACGATTCCGAAGCCTAAGGACAGCAGTCGGCTGGACGTGTCCGTTTTGAAAGGCAGCAACGAACCAACCCACACTGGTGAGCAGGACGAGGAGAGGGCGAAAAACGATGGAAGCAAAATGGCGTGTTTGTTGCTGGCTGCAGTTACAGCTTCGCCATGCTGTCATTGGACGAAACGACGTCGACGACGACGACGACGACGACGACGACGACGACGACGAGACGGCGGATTGAAAGAAAACGAGAAGAAAAAGTATGAATGGAAGGAAGAGAAGAAGAAAAAGCTGCGCGAGCAACGCTTCCCGTCATCCTTTGCGAACAAGTTTTCGGTTTTGTATGTTGTGCTGTATGTGCAACATGTGCCCGTTGATGCCGCGAGCGATCAACTTGCTAATGCAAAACAAATACATATATCCATGTATATATATACATATTATAAGCCATGATATATCCCATCCCACTCCACTCCTACGGACACTAAATAAACAAAGACTTTAGGGACATTGGACTATACAAATAAAAATTAGAAATATATATAGTAGAACCTGTGGAAATAAGAATGGTGCATTTAAAAATGTATCATCAATGTATGTGATGGTGTTTACCACTCCACCTTGATGTAGTACTAAATCTCAGGGAAAAAATTATTTAAAGTAAAATAAAAATAGTAAAAATTCAAGTAATCTTATAGATACTTTTTTTAAAAAAAAAAATTTACAAAAAAATTGGGGTTTGATATTAAACAGCACGGTCCTCTACTCATTAAAATTAAAAACATGATAATTAAAATTAAAAAAACAATAATTAAAATTAAAAAACACGACATTAAAAAATCAGTTGACAATAATAAATTTTTTATTTTTTATTTATGAAAAATTAGAAAATAAAAATTGTTTGACCCGGTTTTGGTGGTTAGCAGTATTGCCTAGCCTACAACTTCCAACGTTTCACTTACCTTCCAGAGACTTTGTTCAAGGAAAAAAAAAATTAATATAAAAAAAGTACAGATAGAAAGAGGGTTATGAACTTTTTCTGTACTTTCATTTTTTTTATACTATTTTTCCTTTTACTTTTTTTTTTTATTTGTTTATTACTTTTTACTATTTTTTTCTTTAGCAAAAAGCCACTGAGAGAGGAACGAAATATTGGAAAAAATTATGCCCAGTTTATAGAAATAAAGTGATGCATTAAGAATACTGTACTGTACATCATCAATGTGATGTTGTTATCAGTAGTCTCATACCTTGGATATTACGAGTACATATTATAGTTTTACGAAAAATATTTTAAAATTAATGAAAACAAACCCTGAGTTTAATTATTTTTTTTGTTTTGTTTTTACCATGGTCACCTACGCTGATGGATATATTTTCTAACAATAAAACTTATTTTACAAACAAAAATTAGTAAAACAATAAATACATAAATAAAAATAGGTAAAACAAACTCCAGCGTTTCACTTTCCTCAATCCTTCCAGAGGCTTTTTTCTATGGAAACAGCCTCTGGCGAGAGTTGCAACATTGGTTGAGTTTATGTTATTCAGTTAATTGAGAATTTATTTATTTTTATTAGTTAAAATATATCGATAGCAGTAGGAGACCGTGTTATTATTAATACGGTACTGTACATATAATATTTTAAAAATAAAGGGCTAATAAAAAAAACAATTGAGGAGTTGGGTAGAAAAAACGTCGTAATTCAAAAAATGTAGTTTTGAAAAAAGGGCAAAAAATTCTGGCACCTTCAAATTTAAGATTTAAAAAAAATTCCTGTATATTTATTTTAAAAAATGAACGGGTTTTGCAAAAAAAATTGTTAACTTCAGTTGACAGGCCTCAAGTTACGGGCTAATTTAAAAATGCAATTACGCCTTTATTCCAAATATCGTACTAATTTATACATGCAGTTACGTCGTTTTTCCAAAGATTAGTTTCTTTTCCATTGTTTTGGAAGTGAAGCCAGCAAATGAACCAGGAAGTGAAGTGGCAAAAAGAAAGAAATAACAAAAAAATTTCAGATTTACAATAGTCTCGTTCCATATGCTTGTTCCAAAAAGACTGAAAATGCAAATTATTAGGCAACCCAATGTCTTTATGCTATAGAGTATGCTATAGAGTAGACTATAGAGTATAGACTATAGACTGGTCTTCCTGATCTAAATAAAACAATTCAATGTATGCATTTTAAGGAATAACAATGTAAGTAGATTTACACCCGTTTTTCTACTCAACTGCTCAATTTTACATCTGTATAATATAATGTACAGCCCCATGCTTCGCACCGGTCGTTACCCTTGTGTTTTTCTTGGTAAAGCTGGGGAACTATAGCGTAGAATGGCAAAATGGGTTTGTGGGCGTAAAAAAGAAACAATTTTCTTTCTGCATAAACACTTTGTTGAACCCAACTAACCGTTGGGGTGTAAAAATAATTGACTTCCCAATTCAAGAAAACGCTTAAAATTATATGAAAAGTTGAAATTTGAGATTCAAATAGTATTTAATAAGTAAAGAATGAGTACAATGGTCATAATCCATCAACTGCAAAATAAAATGATATATTTCAACTTTAGAAGAAAACAAAAATGTTTTAAATGAAAGAAAAAATCAACGTACAAAGAATGGAAATTTTGGTTGCTAAAGTAATTATTGGAAATGCAATGCAATAAAAATTTTGTTCCTATTTTGAAAACAAGTAATAAGGTGCGAGTCAAAAATATAGCACCATTTGCGTTTTTACATAAACTTTCACTACACATGAAAAAAAAACAACTAATCTACAAGAAATAACATAAAAAATAAAGCAAAATTTATATTTCAATGGTTAACAATGCCCTAATCACGATGAAATTGATTTAATTTCATTTTTGTAACAAATTGTACAAACATTGATGAGTCAAAAGTATAGCACCGCCTCTTAAAATCATAACAAAATGAAGAAATGGAGAACATTAACATTCAATATATCCATCCACCTTGTTTGGATATACTCATATACATATAAGCTTGAACACTCGGTTTTTCATTGATGTTGCAAGGTTTTGAAGAATGCTGACATCAATATCATCCCACGCATCGATTATGGCTTTTTCAGGTCTGCAACATTGTTAAAATGCCTGCCATCTTTGTATACAGATCTGGCCAGTATACCTCACAAGTTCTCCATTGAGTTAAGGTCTGGTGAAATGCCGGGCCAGTCCATGACACACACACCATGTTGCAGGAACCACTGTTTTGGCGTTGTGGATGGGAGCATTGCCCTGTTCAAATGCGAAGAAAAGTCCTCCCAATTTCTCACCAAAAGGCAAAAGATGAACATCTAATAGTTGCTGATAATCTACTGCCTGATGGGAATGCAACAATTGTTTTTCCAGTAGAACTAAATCCTGCCCACACCAAGAGTGACCCTTCTCCCTGTTGTCATTTTGAGAAGATGGGTTC
>JAQIWH010004340.1:0-17286 GCA_034695005.1 Cryptops parisi | reverse complement strand
CAAGTACTGAAAATGTACTTAAAATGTACTTGTTATGTGTACTTAAGTATTCGGTACTTAAGTACTCGGTATCCCTGTTTATGTATTTATTTATTTATTTATTTATTTATTTATTTATCAGTAAACAATCCATGAGATCAATACAAACAACAAAAACAAAACAAGTTAATCAACAAGATTAACATGATTACAAAGTAGGCGATTAAAGGTATTTTGAGTAGTAAGTGGTGTGAACTGAGTTGAAGAGGATAGTTTTCGTATATAAAAAGGCATATTGCTCCATATTATAAATGTGTTAAAAGGAAAATTTTTTTTAAGTTTTGAATTAATGGTGTTATCGGCATGAAACTTACAAATATTATAAATTCCTACATAAAAAGTATATACTTTATTTTGAACGAAATATTTTTACAAATAACGAGTAATTGGAGGGCATAATAGCGAACTCACATATACCTAAATCGAAAATTCCATGTACTGCGTAGCAGAAGATGAGATCGAAATTAAGATGTTCACAAAAGAGAAGCAGTCATGCAAAAGAAGAGCAACAGCTTGAACGTGTTATTTGAAAACAAAATGAGAAAAATGTAAATAGCTTCTCTGTTACATAACGACAAATGTCACGAGTCAAGCAGGTTATTACGAGCTGAAAATTTGTAGGGTCCGTGGTGTTCGCCCAATGTGTAGATGATGATGCATGTGTTTGTCTTTATTCCACCAGATTAAAACGTTAAAGAGACGCGAATAGAATAAGTTTGCGATGTAATTGTATGGGAAGTATTAAGTTAAACTTTATGATATTCGCGGTAGGTATAAAGTTAAGTTAAATTGATAGTAAAAGTACTTGTATTTTGAATACATAGATTGTTTGTTATTTTATTTATTTCTAATGTTTTGGTCACAATGGATCACTAATACAATAACAAAGATAAACTCAAGTGATATACTAACTCAAAGAATCGCGTATAACTAGATTCTGGGTTGTTTTCATTGAATCGCACATCGCTTATTCGAAACTCGCATAAATTGAGACTTTGTTTATTATATTTCAAGTTATACTTTTTATGTGGATGGTATACAAATATTTACTCAGTGTGGTTTTTTATATATACATTTAGTGACTATGATGTTTTTTTTTATGCTTTCATGACTTTTTAGAATGAAAAATAAAAAATGTCATTATGGTTAGAAATCAATGGTCGTCGAGTGGAACTCTATCTTGTCGTCGTAATTCAATAGTTAGGTAATAGTTGTGGACTTTGTCTAGTGTAGCACTAAATGGCTTTGACCAATTGCCAGATTTTGATTGATCAGTTGAAAAAAAGTGAATCATGGGGAGAAAAAAAGTTGGATTTATAATAGATCGATTACAGCGATTTTTTGCTAACATTTTGTTCTATTTTAAGAAAAACGGTGTTCATTCATTGTGCAGAGAAATTTACTCGTAATCATCTTTTAGCGTCAATTTGAATTATTCAGTGTGTTTTTATTTTTTATTTTTTTGTTAAAAAAATATAAATATAAAGAGAAGTAAAATTTAACATTTTTTACCTTGCGGGTACGAAAACATTAGCATTCAGTTGCGATTTTCAAATCATTTGTCAAAATGTCATTTCGTTGAATAAAAGCAGCGAGTTTGAATTTGCATTGAAAATATGACAAAATGATTGAAAGTGGTGAAAGTAGAAACAACATTAAAGGAAGTAAACTACGACTTTGATGGAAAATAATGGAAATTTGGGGATTAACTTAATTTTGAAATACTAAAAATATTTCATTTTTATATCTTATATCCTATTTATATCATAACAGTATAATAAACAAGCAATAGTAAAAATTTAGTTAGTTTAGTTATTGACTGCATTTAAGTGGATAAAAACACAATACAAAACACAAAAACAACAACTCAGTTTAACTGAGTTTAATGCAATTTTCATACTCTTTATATTAGCTTTACTTGTGAGTGAGTGAGTTTGTGAAGTGAGAACCGCATAAATCCTTCGCATAAATCAAATACCGTATAAAAATTGCATATGCAGTATACAATACATAAATCGAAAATTGCAGAACTCCAAAATGGAATAACTCAAAACTCGCATAAATGGAATAACGAATTACTCAAAGATTGCATAAATCGCATGGTTCGATTTATGCGAATTTAAATTTGTGCAGAGTAATTCAATATTAAATTTATTCGTGTTTTGAGTAATTTTTTTTTTGATTTTTGCATGTTTCGATTTACGCGAATTTAGATTTATGCAAATTTAAATGAGTAATTTGGTATTTGATTTATGCGAGATTTATTTTTGATTTCTGCAATTTTCGATTTATTTATACAGTATATGCGATATTTTTTCACATTGGATTTATGCAATTTTTTATTTATGCGAAAAACTTATGCGGTTCTCGTTTTATGCGTTTTTTTTTTTGGTACATTGGATTCTAAAGTATATTTCTCATAAACGACTGTAGATGGCAGTATACGTTTAATTCCCAGCTCACAAACTCGCAAGTGAAGCAAATATAAAGAGTATAAAACAATTACATTAAAATGCTTTTAAGCATACTCTTTATATACTGGCATATAACGTCTACTATATTGGTTTTTAATGAACAGCATATATGCAGTGATACTCGTGAGACTAAGACGGACCATTAACACCTCATTCTTGAAAATCCATCGAGCCATTTAGCCTGTAAGGACTGTCCAAAGAATAATGGACATATAGCATGTAGCGTCCGCCATATTGGTTTTTCATTGTTGTTCATATAGTTAGTGTCACTCGGTAGACTAATACCGAGTCTAATACAATTCATAGACATATTATTCATAAAAATCCATCGAATCGTTTTGTTTTTATATGTAGAATCTCACAACTCACTCACAAGTGAAAATAGTATCTATGTAGGAAACCATTTAAGCCCAAATTTAGACAAAAATTTAAACCTTTAGAAAATAATTAGGCTTAAAAGATTTAATACAAAAATTAACATTTGACATTAACATTTAACAGTAACAGCATATAAGCAATTACACTCGATACACTAAGACGAATCCATAGACACCTCATTCATCAAAGTTCATCGAGTCGTCTTGTTTTTGTATTCACAATATTTATATATATTGGCATATAGTGTCCACGATATTGTATTTTCACTGATGCCTTATAGCCAGTGTCTCTCAACAAAAATAGTTAGATAAAATTAAATTTCATTGATCTAAATCCATCGAGCCATTTAGCTTGTAGAAAAGTTTAAAGAATTATGCATATATGGCATGTAGCGTCCGCCATAATAGCTTTTCATGAATATCTTTAGCCATTGTTGCTCGATACACTAAAGCAAATCTACAAACACTTCACTTATCAAAATCCATCGAGTAGTTTTGTTTTTATATGTAGAAACTGAACAACTCACTCACAAGTGAAGTTAATATAAAGAGTATAAAAACAACTTTTTCTTGAAAAATTTTGTTTTTCGGATTTAAAACGTTTTGGAAACAAGCAATTCAATTATGAAGATGATCGAAATGAAATCTTTGTGATAAATGCAGTTTTTCAAAAAAAAAAGATTAAAAACAGTTTTTAAAATTCACAAGCAATAAAATTAATACAAATACTTAAGTTTGTTTAAGATGTTTAAACATTTTAAGCGGGTTTCACTTTATACTTTTTATAGAAACAACTTTTTCTTGTTCGTTTTTCTTTTTGTTGAGAATTCAGTTGAAAAGCACGTCATTGAAAGCACACACAAAAAAAACTGATTTCTCGATTTGTACAAAGCTTTTCTTGCTCTTACAATTTTGCACATTTGTTTAGATCTTTTTATATATTTTTATTTCTTTCTGAAAAGATGCCATTGTGACATACATTTATTGGCATGCAAAATCGCTTTTGTAGCCATCGAATTTGCGAGAGCGAAAATAAAATCACCTTCACTTACCCGCGCCTTTTCGATGCAAATAATAATAAATAACTCTATATTTATAACTATATATAAAACCAAATTGATTTTTTTATACGTCTATACATATGTTATATTTTCACCGTCAATTTCCCTCCAATTTATTGCCTCCCCGTTATTCCTATTTGGAAGGGATTTGATGAAATCATGTATTCGACTTCATCTTTTAACCAAAAGTTGTTTCGCAAAATAGAAAAGTTGCTGAAAGGCAAAACAAAATATAGTCAAAGAGACAGAAAAAAATCAGTCTATTTTTTATAGCACTATAGGGTGATTCTCTAGAAAACTCAAACATTCCTCCATAACTTTGCAGGGTTTCTTAGCGAGAGAATCACCCCCTGTATGTTTAGCACGTTGAAAAATTCAAAGCATTTTTATTCAATTTTTTGCTGTTTTTCTTTTCGTTCAAAGTTACCTGATTGACATTGTGTTCAGCTAGAATAGATCGTCTTCGAGGGTCATCTTGAGGGTCAATCGATAAGTTCGATTTTTTTTCCGGTACAATTTATTGATCGATTTTTTTCCTTCTTTATTTGATGGGATTTCAAGTCCATTCTTATGTTGTCTCATTTGAGGACCAATCATTGAAAGCTACTTTAGTTCGATTTTTGTAGACGCTTTAAAAAGTTAGGTGGTTTTGTTTTATTTAGATTTGTTTGGATATATTAAAAAGTTTGGCTCACTTTTCACAAGGAGTTTGAGTTGAAGTGATTGGATTGATTTTCTTTAGTACCTAAGGATATATTTTTTCACTCTGTTTTATTCTTTATTTTTTAGAAGATCGTGGCACAACTTTTTCATCAGTTACTGAGTGTTGTTTACTTGTCAAAATATTTTGTACTTTTCCTTTAACGGAGATTCCGCTCGTAGCGCTAGTAGTTAGGCATTGGGTTATTGTTTTTAACTGACAAACTCACCTGAACTATAAGGCCAAACACTTAATTTATATTGTAGACATATTACAGACAACCCATAGACACTATTATAAAGTCTATGGGTATACGTAGATACCAGTTTAAGTATTTAATAAAAAATAACAATAATTTATTATTCAACATAAAAGTAATACATTTTTGTTTTATTTTTATAACCTAAACTTGCAAATACACCCAAGGTCCACCAGCGGCTTCTCGTTCCAGGAAAAGTACCAGTAAGTGATCATAAACATCGCAAATTTATTTACATAAGCATGTATTTTTTCTGTGTCTTTTATATCATACTTTGTATGATCCTTACTCATGTGTTAACGGGATGTGACATCAAAAATATTAAAAATTGAAATTAAATTAAAATTTGTTCGATTTTATTACACGTTTTATTCAAAATACCCACCTTTCAATTGTGGGACTATTCAACATACAAATTTAATTTTTAAAATAATATGAAATGTCTACATCTGTGATCAATGGGCAGTAAAGGGTTAAATTGCACGTAATATACTGTACTCATTTTTTATTTTAATAAAAAATTTTAATCTATATTTCAATATTTTAATAACTTAACACTTCGTGTTGCACTCTCATAGTCAATGGTTTAGTTTTATTTAAATAAAAAATAATCTGTCAAGTACAAGTTGCATATATTAATGAATAGATCGGTTCCACTTTTCATTGAGGGAGGTATAAGGAAGGTGTACAGTGTGTTAATACCACTCTGTGTAGATATTAAAATACATACGATATGTGTAGGCATTCTTATTTGTGATGGATTTAAGCTGGAAACCTTTTAGTGATTTCATTGCTACTTTACACAAGTAACAATAGTGAACGAACAATGCAAAACTGTCGTCACCCTTTACATCTGTGAACTATTTACATTAATTTCTAATGTACTATTTCATCAAAAATGTTCAATAATAAATAAATACGTATATTTAGTACTGAAAAACATCCTTCGACATCGTTGGTTCTAAATCTACCCTGAAGTGTTAAAAGATTGTGTCATCATAATGTGGTAAGTACAGCTTTCGTTATAACTATAATTATTTAATTACGTGAATGTTCTTATATTAATCGTGTGAATGTTCATATAAATTGTGAATTCTGCATTTTAGTATTAATTTTGACTTTATAATGTATGATATTTATTAGTGTATTTATTAGTGAATTCTCTTCCTTCGTGTGGATTCAGTTTGGGGGTTTGACACCTCAGAGAAATTTCGTTCCTTCTCTACTGTTCTGGTATAACTTACATATACAGTAGGTTATATAAATACACATATTTATGCACTAAAAATTATGAAAAGCACGTGCATGATCTGAAAGCACTGTGTAATGTGTTTATATTATGTTAAACATTACACGGGATGGCTCAGAAATAATAAGGCTACCTCATTAGTGACCCTTTTAAATTCAGACCACCATTATAAAGAAGCGTGCTAAACGTATTATATACACATCACTTTCTGTTATAGCAGTAAAAAAAAGATTGTTTTTTGCCATCTGTTTAGAGTAGGAGTTTTTTTTCTACATATGTTGTTTCGCACAAATCCGATTTTGAAATGTGTTTAAAAAAAGTATATTAGCTTGTCCACGATTCATCTTTCGCGACATCAAAAACTCGTTAACGGTTATTTTTCTTTCGGTTTTTTTTTTTGCCTGCATCGAGTTCCTCTTGTTAAATAATGAAATTAAAACACACAATGAGAGCGAGAAGGGTGTTAAGTTGGATGCAATGGTAAAAAAAATGACGAGATTATTACTCTAGGCAATAACAATTTGCATCAAAGCTAAATGAGCTGTGGCTTGGAATCAATAAAACGCCTGCTGGCAATAGAGACAAGGATTGAATGACGGGACTCATTTTGCAACCTCCATTCAATTATACATCAAACTCGTTGTTCTTTTGGTGCCGGGTGAAAATTTTGTTATTATAGTTACAAAAATGTGTGTAATCTGAAACGCCATAAGCTATCCGTCTTCAAAAGTTGAAAGAATTTATACTTACATCTAGTCCTAAAGAATTTATACTTTGTTTACTCATGCTTAGTTAATGTCTAAAGCGTTTTAAAGTTTTATGACGTTTTCAAAACGGATATTTGTTTTGCAAAATGCGTATTCTTTGTCGAAATAATGAATTCTGCGGAATTTTAACTTGTAGAAAAAAAAGAACTTTATATTTTTCTTTGACAAAAGCTTCTTCGTCGACTGTGTTTGGATGGTGCTGTTTGAAGTCAAACAAAACCACAACCGCAAAGAACAATACTAGTTTGTGTGTCTTTTTTTGCATGGGATTCATTTTGTACGTTAAATGAAGTTTATGAGAATCGACTGAACAAGGAAGCAAAAAGAAAGTTAACCCAAAAACTTTCGTTGTTGTTTATTTAGTTATTTGCGGTTTTCTTTGACATTCTCAACTCAGCTGTTGATAATATTTGAGTGTTACTTTATTTTCAAACACATCCATACTTTTAATAGCAAAAAAAATTGTTTTGTTTGAGAAGATTTTTGAAAATTGGACAAGCTCAGAATTGTCGGAGCTTGAAAAAGTATCTGAAAACTTCTTGAAAAAGAAGTTTGTTGAAAACTTCTTGAAAAAGTTTCTTAATAAGTAATTTAAAACTTGAAAACCTGGAAACCTTCAAATTTCCTGATTGGAAACTTGAAACCGATTACAAGTTTTGAAAAAAGAAATTAAACCTTAATAAAGTTTGTCAACCTTATAAGGCAAAAAATCCATTTTATTTTATTTTATTTTTGTAATTTATAATTTATTTATATACGCAATTTTTTTACATTGGACTTATAGGGATTTTGATTCATGCGGTTCTCGTTTTATGCGTTTTTTAGTACATTGGACTATACAGTATATTCTCATAAACGATGGCAGTATACGTTCAATTTCCAGCTCGATCACTCACAAACTCACTCACAAATGTAAAGAGCATAAAAAATGTATATAGCTTGACAACACCTGTTAAAATATTGACAATCTGTCTTGAAACTAAATTAGGCCAAAAGTTAAACTTTCACGTTTTGAAATCCGGTTCGAAATTTAGAAAGTCCTGTTCAAAACGTGAAAAACCTGTTATATAACTTGAAAAACCAGGTTATACACTTAAAACAAGTTCATAACTTGAAAATCTAGCTTTGAAACTTGATTAAGCTGTTTTTAAACTGTGAATTTGGTTAACAACTTTGAAAAGCTTTTTTGAAAACTTGATGAATGATTTTAAAAAATGTTCGAATGAGTTGTTGATTATTGGAAAGGTTATTCAACTGCACTTGTACTTGGCGCTATGAAGCATTTAATTGGTGTTCGGTCTATGCATTATTCATCGTTGAAAGGAACATTATGCTGACATGTTACCACCAGCATAAAGAGATTTATTACTGTTCAAATATTGACTTTACTTTTCATCGATTTGACGAGAAGAGTTATTAGCGCAAGGTTCGTGCTTCACTAGTTATCGAAACAGACTGGTGTATAATAATAATAAAAATTTTCCGAAAAAAAGCATAATTATTAAACATGGGTTAGACTAACAACGCATACTGTATTACTTCGAAAGTCTGTGTTCATGTTTGTGGAAGGAGTCATTAGAGACTTTTCCTAGAAAGTTTCATGTTTAATAACAACCTGCATTGTGGATTTCGCGTTAATGTGATTGAACCGATAAGGTATTCTTTTTATGATTAATCTTGTTTTTAAACTCTTTATAGTAGCTTTACTTGTGAGTGAGCTGGGAATTGAGCGTATACTGCCATCTACAATCGTTCATGAAAATATACTGTATAGTCCAATGTACCAAAAAACGCATAATACCAGAACCGCATAAGTTCTTCCCATAAATAAAAAAAACTGCATAAGTAAATGTAAAAAAATCGCATATATAAATTAATATATAAAAAATGGCAGAAATTAAAAATGGATTTACTAAAAATTCGCATAAATCAAATATCGAATTACTCAACTATCGCATTACAGTATATCTGTATATGATAGTATATAAAGAGTATGCGTAAAAAGCATACGTATATACGTTTATATATATATATATATATTTTAGACATTATAATATATACCCCCGTGCGAATCAGACATGAATCGCATTATTTTTCAGCATCCTATGTGATTTATATCAATTTACTGGAATGTCGGTAACACCTACTGGAAAGCATCTTTATGGAACCAGAAGCAAAATTTTTTTCAGTAAACACTACATTGTTGTAAATATACTTTATATTAATTAATTAACCCACCAACCGATTTTTAATTAACCCAACAGTAAGCACATTTTTTTAAAAGGTGTGATTAGCGGTTTATATATATTTTTTCTTTTACTGATCAATTTGCGACAAGAGAAGTTCTGGTTAATGCTTAGGACATGACGTGACACAACAAAAGCTGTAAGAGGATAAAAGTAAGGCTTAAAAAAAGAGGAAAGAAAAACTAGAAGATGGTAGTAGTGGTAGTGATGGTTGGTAAAGTGGTCATTCGAGTGAGAATGGGAACAGTAGTATAGGTAATTCCAAAGACATGTCGCCAAAGGACTTTCAGGACCGATACATTTTGCACCAGATGGGTTTCCTCCATATTGGATCGAGGTACCGTTTAATTGGAAGACTTGCCTGTTGACTGAATCTTTTTTTTTTAGGGAAGGGGGTCTGTTTTCGTAGTCTAGGGTTGTGCAAAGTTTAAGACAACAATTAAGAATGGTCGCAGATTGAAGTAACTACCCCCTTATTAAAGAGTGTTGTTTTGCTGCTGTCGTCTGCTAATGGTCGATTGCTTAATGAAGGCGAGTGGTTGGCGCCTCGTTTTTAGCACACTGTTTTCAACGTATTGTCGATTACGATGTTTTGTTTATGTCTTATTGGAGAAATATCGATTTAATTTTTTGTTACTTGTATAAGAAATTGTTTTTTTTAGCATACGTTGAAATCATTTGGAAAGAAATTTTTTTATTCGTTGTTTTAAAAGTTTAAGAAAATTATGAAAAAAAATGTGTTTTTTGAATCGGTTTATTGAATGTGATATAAATTAGAACGAGTTAATAATTTAAAATAACAACAAAAATATGTTCTTTTTATAACGCACTGAAACTTTTTTCCTGTTGAATTGTTGTTTATTTTACGATCTATCGGGATCAAACAGAATCAATACATTAAAACAGAGAAAAAGGATCTCAAAAACATTAATATAAAAGGCCAGATCTGTGAATGTATAACACTGCTTATTCGCATGCGTCTGAAAACACTGTTGTGAAAACACCGTTGTGAAAACTGTTGATTTGCCTGATGAACCTGATGAAACCTGATGAATTTGAGCGTTCGCAAAGCAAATGCTCAAAGCTGATGAACCCTTTCAGCGCTATAGAACAATTTGAGCGCTCTCTTTTAGAGAGCTTTGAATGCTTTGAGCGCTATATTCAAGTAAATTGGAAAAAATAATTTGGTAATTATATACTAGCGCCCGTGCTTCTGCACGGGGTAACCTAGTATATAAATCTAGTATATAAAGAACGAATAAACAAACGGCTCAATGTCAAAAAATCACCAATGTTTTACGTATGGAGTCAATTTGTTTAAAGTTGAAATTTCTAAATGAGGCTGCAGGACTGTCTTCCTAATAGGAAAATGACAAGAATTCCATTTTGGAAAAGTATTATATGGATGGATATATAATTTGAGTATTATATAGATATCTAATTCCAACGTTAACAAAAGATGATACGTTTGGACTTTAACTTATATTTACTAGAAGTGAACCCGTCGATAATGACGGGGAAAGCTACTGTTTCATTAACGGAGACGGTTTTTATCGCTAATAGTTAAGCATTGGGGTTATTGTTTTTAACTACCTTAAACTAGTGTTTATGAGTATATATCAGTTTAGGTTAGTTAAAAAATAAAGCACTTGATAATTTATCAGTAATCATTAAATTTATACTTTTTAGTTTGTTTTTAATAACGTAAACTGGATCTATAACGAGTGCTACAAGCGGTTTCACGTAAATTGAAAGTCATCGATATCGAAAACTCAAAATAGAAAAACTTTAGCGTTCAGTCACTTGTGCATTATCGCACAAAATCGCATAATAGCGAAATTTTCTCGTTTATACGAATACTTGCTCGTTGTACATTAAAGACATCTGTATAAATCAGATTTATGATTTATTTTATATTCAAAAATTAGTTTAGCATGCATTAACCTAAAATTATACACAACTTTAAAGTACAATATAACTAAGTTTTAAAGTTTTTAATTATACTAATTGAATACAGACCTACAGTATGTTTGAAACACAATCTTTAAACTTGGATTATCTCATTAGTTTTACGAGTTGGATCATGACAATTGATGGATTAAAATCTATGAATCTTAAATCTTAAACTTTAACATATCAATATGCTGAAACTGTCAGTACCTGTAACAATGACTAACTTCAGTTAAGATGCAAGTCACTTGTCAAAATTTTAAATTAAACATAACTGCGATCGAATCACTTTAATATAACAAGTAATGGTTTCTAGATTAAGCTTATATGCTCTTAAATTAAAATTAACCATTAATGCACGATGCATTATCACTAATGGATTTTTCTTGTTTAGCATATACGTAAATTGGACGAGCAGTGCGTTTTAAAATTATAAACCGCAACGAACTCGATATTCATGTTTAATCATTCATGTATTACCAAGTCTTGTACTGTGAAAAACAATTTAGCCTTAAGAGTTTGTCAACAAACTGGAACTTTATCGGGCAAAAATAAAGAGAAAGTCATCTTCTGGTGGTGGAAGGTCAAACAAGAACGTCAAAGACGTTGTTCATCGATTTGGTATTTTTAAAGTAGTTTTCGCATTTTAAAGCGAGTTCAAATTAAGAATCGGGAAATTGCAACTGTGGTTGGCCATTTTCGAGCATTTTTACCAGAAATTGTTATTCGAGCCCATTTTCAGGGATGCTCGTAAAAGGGCTTAGGAAACGTTATGATTAAAAAGGGAGAAGAGATTTGCAAGTACCAGGTGTCTAAAAGTCGTATAATGAATTTCCGAGTGACTTTTGCGCATCACTAAGTCGCCAAAGACTTTTCTCGCATTTTGGGTTTTAACGTTGAGCTGTGTAATTGACTTGAGATAATTGTTATCAGTCACGCCATCGTCGTCTTTTTCCAAAAGCTCTTTGCTCTATGTCTTTTTCTTTCTTTTCATTTTCTTTTATTTGTCGTCTCTCTTCGGTTGCAAAGTTTTGAAGTCGTTTGCTTTTGGAATTGCAAATTAAGGTTAAGATACGTCTAGAAACACATTGGCGTTAAACGAACGAGAAAAACATTTTTTCATTAAAATGTACGAGTCAAACGAAGTAACCTTAGATATTATGCGGTCTTTAGGATTTCGAATAATGTCAAACTGCTAAACACTACTATGTATGTTAATGATGTCTAATGCAGAATGCTTATATGTAATGGTGTAAATAAATGGGTTCGTTTGTGTTTACGATTGTCCTAATTTTATGAAACTACTTGAATTCGTAAGAAATTTTAGAGTTCTGCACCTTTAAATCATTTTTTTAATGTTTAATCGTAGTTCGCATTTAGTTTGTTTTTAAAAACAATTGACAGAGGGTGTCATAAATCAGTTCTTATTTTTAAAATCCTTAGGCGTTTCAAAAACTGAAAGCAAACGTCGTTTCTCAGTTGTTCTCTTGAAGCTTAATTGAGATAAAAAATGACATTATTTTGAAAACTGAATTTTATTATTTGTAGAGGATATATTTATAGTGGGGCTTGATGCATTTAATTAGTTTTTTTTTTCATTAAAATTGTACGAATCAAACGAAGTAACCTCAGGTAAAATGTTTAGGATTACGATAAATTCCACACTTACTAAACATTCCTATCTGTTAATGATGCCAAATGCAGAAAGCTTAGGCTAGACGTTAATTGTATAAATAAATGTTTGTTTTTCACGATTGTTTTAAGTATACAAAACTGCTGAAAATTAAATTTCTTACTTTTTTTTAGAGTTGTACACCTTAGATTTTAAGGTTTAATTGTGCAAATAAATGATATTTAGTTAATTTTTTAAACACCATTTACAAAGGGTTTCATTAAGTATTTTTTTCAAAAAACTTAAAATTTTCAAAAACTGAAAGTAAAAATCGTTCATTAATGGTTTCCTAGACGCTTAATTTGACATAAAAATCGCATTATTCTGGAACTGAATTTCATTATATGTAGGGGATAACTTTAGAGAGCGGTTGTTGCTTTTAATTAGCTTTGTTGCCGCGGAAATAAGCGCTGATCTTTGTGGTGAAGTGATGATGATTTATGACATTTTTTGTATGTAAGTCACTGCAGGAGGGTTACCAAACAACGAACGAAAATGATAGATACGGAAATAGCCGTGGAAACTGGCGGTAACAGGAAATAAAATAACAAAAAAAAAATCTACTCAAGATTCAATTTAAGCATTTTTTGCAGTGATTAACCGTTGTAAATGATATTATTAAAATATGAAACCAAAGTTTGTTTATTTTTTTTGTATATATTTGTGCTTGTGCTTTTAGCGAAATTATATTGTACATCAACGGAAAAAAACAATAGGAACAAACTTTATTTTTAACAACTAACTGTGCTTTTGTTTTTAAATCAAATTTTAAAATTATTTGAAACGAACACTTGGAACTATATTTTTGTTGATTTGTGTTAAGTGTTTATTCCAACGGATTCACAACAATGAATGATTGTTTGAGATAAACTGCGTGTACTAAACTATATATGTATGTTTAATATTGTATGTATGTTTATTGAGACGAGCGAAGCGAGTCTCTCTCTTTCTATCCCAATTGTACCAAAATCGGCATTTGGCTGAATCTTGTGATCCCTTTTTCTCAAAAACTACAATAGCTTGGAAGATGAAATTTCGGACACTTACGTAAAAAAGGGTGCATTCTCGATCGAAGACTAAAAAACGGGTCTACAGGTCTAAAATTATGCTTACTCTTATGCACCAATTTTGCACTTAGTAACTTCAATGGACCCTTCTTTTTAAGAGCCCGTCTTTTTGCTAGTAGGCAATGGTCTCACATTTAGTCAGAATCCATTGTCATTTCATTTATTTGCAACAATCCAAATGAAATAAAAATTGATCCAATAATAGCGATTAAAATGCGTGATGCTGCAACAACAACTTCGCTGTAAGTCACTGATACTAAGGCAGTAAAGTTATTTTAGTTGTTATGCATCTTTAAATTCGTACTTAAATTAGTCATGCAAGCAACTAAAAACTAAAATAACTCCACTGCATTGTATCAGTGACTTGTAGAGAAGCTGGTGTAGCAACATCCTGCATTTTAACTCCTATTGTGGGACCAATTTTTATTTCAATTGGATTGTTGGAAATAAGTGACCATGAAATGAAATGACATCGGATTCTGACTAAAATGGAAACACTGCCTAAAACTTTCTAAATATCACTTGGTAGCTACCACTTACAGTTTCCAATGTAACAATCCGACTTCTTAGAAATTTTATTTCACGATCAATGCAAATACCGCCATTGTAAACTGCCTTATGAAGGTGCTATTATTTCCAAAACTCAACATTTTCATTACAATAACCTTTCAAGTATTTACATGGAACCATACTTAGAACTCACCCTGTAAATAAATAAATATACCGATGATGTATATTTGTTTTTCGTAGGTCTATGTGTGCAAATGTACGTATCTTTAAACTTAACTCGTGCGTAGCAATTGCGTGACAAAAGATAATACCACCCATGTAATGGGTGGTATTACTAAGTATTATGTAATGGGTGGTATTACTAATGGCCAAAAGTACGAGACCAACGTACCAGAGGTGTAATATGGTACATTCAGAAATACAATATGTGTGTTTTCACATGGTATAGAACTGTACTAATTATAGATAATAGCAGCAGGTTGTTATATTAAATTGAGGTGATACCAAATCGAGGTACTTACTTGTACTGAAAATACTTGTTTACAGCTGTGTACACATTACAAAACTAGACTTTACAAACATATCTTGCATGGTATTCAATGATGTTTTGACATGGATTATTCCGTTTGGGATGTATAATTTTAAAATAAAATAAAATAAAAATAACAGAACCACAACTGTGCAAAATAAAGAAGAAAATGCACAAAACATATACGGGACAAAAATATGAGGCCAGGGGATTGTTGGGTCATAAATACGAGACCAGTCATCATTTTCCGCAAGGTGAAGATGTGGACGGTGTTGCTGATCACTGTTATGACATGAGAATAACAATACTTGTATTACAGGTATCAGCATTGTCATGGTAAAGGATACAGTTTCTAAATAGCATAACACAACAAGAAATATTCGTAGACCTTAATAAAGTCGTATAGATTTGGAGATATTTGTGGACAAATAATTAAATGGCGACCAAACAAAAAATTCGATCACGATTGTTTAAGATCATCAGTCAAATTTTCTCAGTCATTAATGGTGTAGTAATGTTTATAAGCGGCAGGTGTTAGTAACTCGTGTATCCTGAATGGTATTGTGAATGCTGCCGTATATCGGGACATTTTGGCGTACCAGTTACTACTAACGGTAGAAAATGTTTTGGGTTTTGGTTTTTTATGATCCATTCACGTTTCAAGACGACAATGCGTCCTGTCACTGATCTGCGTCTGTGAGTGCGTGTCTTCAAGACCATGAAATCTACTGGAGTGGCCAGCTAATAGCCCGGATCTCAATCCAATAGAAAACATTTGGCATATTATGAAACAGAAAATTCTGAAGGAAGGCCCTAGAACCAAATCTGACTTGCGAGAAGCAATACACCGCAGTGCAAACATTTAATCCACCAACTACCACAAAGAATCCAATGTGTTATTGCTGCCAGAGGGGAAGCCACTAAATAATGAATGTAGCTGTCTCGTATTTATCTTCAGACGATCGCCTGGTCTCATACTTTTGTCCCGTAGATGTTTTGTGCATTATTTTGTTTCTTCTCTCTTTATTTTGCACAGTTGTGGTTCTGTTATCACCTCAATTTGGTATAACAACCTGCTGCTATTATTTATAAGTAGTACAGTTCCATACCACGTGGAAACACACATATTGTACTTCAATAAATGTACCATAGTTACACCTCTGGTACGTTGGT
Organism: Cryptops parisi; assembly: GCA_034695005.1. Lineage (NCBI taxonomy): Eukaryota > Metazoa > Arthropoda > Chilopoda > Scolopendromorpha > Cryptopidae > Cryptops > Cryptops parisi. The sequence goes on along the minus strand of JAQIWH010004340.1, from coordinate 1,213 downwards.
CTGGTACGTTGGTCTCATACTTTTGGCCATGGGTTATAGATGTTATATTTGAATTCAGTGAAAAGCACTATTATTAGAACAAGTTCCGTGATACACAAAAAAGTTGGTTTTTTTGTACAACTCCTCTTCATAAATTTAGAATAACTTCACAACGAAATGTTGGTGTGGCTGTACAAGCCAATAACAAAACTTCCGTTAGTCAAACTTTATTTAATATTTTTTCCTTACAAAAGTGTAAAAATATTTAAGTGAAATAGACACCATGTGTGCATCATCAATAAATTAGAATATGCAATTTTGCTAAGCAAAAGTTTAGCAAATATTTGATGATTATCGAGTCATGTAACCATTGTGAACAGTCCATTGTTGATTTTTGATAAAATCTCGTACCTACAACTGATTCACACTAACCATGGGAAAGAACAATGCTACAGAATAAGGAAGATGTACTTGTTTTACACAAGCATGAGCTAACGCAGGTTAAATTGCATTAAGAATATCAGGTGTTTTCAGTCTACTGTTACAAGTGTTGTCAGGAAAGCACGAGTAAGAATGGCGAAGTATCTCCTGCAAATCAGGAAGGCCTGAAATATTATCTAAACGGTAGTTACGAGCATTGAAGAAAATTGTCAATGAGAATAGATTCTCATCTATTGCATATTACAGAATAAAATTTTAGTCCAAATAGGGTGTAGAATATTTATACAGCCCTGTAGACCGTGCTATAAAACGCATGGATTTCCATTTCCGCTTGCCGAAAATAAAATCACACCTAACTGCACAGCAAAAGAAAAGCGCTTGGTATGGGCTCAGAAAAATGAGAACTGGACAGAGGTCAAAGGTGCTATTCAGAGAAAATCAAAGTGCCTGTTAACATTTGGAGATAGAAGAGTGAGGTTGTGGCTCAAAAAAAGTGAATAATATAAGAACCATTGCATCAGGTCCTCCGTGACGAAACTCCATTACTGTTCATGGTGTGGGAAGATTGTTGCATTTTATGGGAACTATTAATCTTTCGAGCATCAAACCATTCTTAACAGTAACTGGTTGCCATTATCAGAAAGTCGATTTCCAGATGGAAATTATAATTTTCAACAAGATTTAACTCCTGCACACAAAGCGAAATCAACTCAGGAATGGTTTGACAATTATAAAGTAAATACACAAAGCACGTTTTGAAGTGGCCTGGTGAAACACCCGACCTTAACCAAAC
>JAQIWH010004339.1:0-17288 GCA_034695005.1 Cryptops parisi | reverse complement strand
ACCATTGGCTGATTCATCTCGCTGCCTCCAATTCCAATTCCAATTCTGTGCCAGCTAATTTGGGATAGAGTATAGTGGGTATCTTTGAAATTTAAATTAATTCGGTTCTCTATAACAATTCTCATTGTAAATGTCTTTCTCACCTACAAACAATATAGGACACAATGCGGATTTTTCACACAAACTGGGGTTTTTGTTCATAAAGTCATTTTATATTGGAGAGCAATAAGGTTATTTTTAAATTCAAAAAGCACAACTCGGGAATCGTAATAAAATGTAACTATAGAAAATATTCTAAAACAAATAGTGTAAAATTTCTAAAAAGTTGGAATCCTCTTTCAGGACTAAACGATAACAGTGGAATGTGGTGTTGGATTGTCAACGATGTAACTGTTGGGATGCTGATGCATTAGCATCAGCTGCCATATTGTTTTCTTTTCGTTGCTGATGCGTTTGATGTCTGTCGTGTTTGTTGTGGTTGGCGCTTAAGATAAACAACGAGAGGCAGGTTTCCTGTCGCAGGTGTGTTTCCAAAGGTCATTATTTAGTGACCCCGACCAAGGCTGAAAAAGCAGAGTTGATGCCACGACCTTACTACTATACCCTCTTTTTTGTACTGACATCATCACGCTTACGACCTTGGCAAAAATTGATTTTTTTCTTTTTGATTTATGTTTGAGGGTGAGAACATTTTCTTTATAAAATAACATTTTTCTAAAAAAAACTCTTCTTTTCAATTGACTTTTTCTTTCTTAGCTTGAAGTGACATTTATTTCGAAATTGATCATTTCTCTTATGAAAACCGAAACTTTTTTTCGTCCGATACCTACCCAACTGTGGTAGGTAGGTTTATTCGTAAAGAATCAGCTTTTGGTAATTTAGGACAAGGTTGGATGTCGACTTTTTGCCCACAAGTTGCACCTTTATATCTCTTATTTAAGCGATAACCAATAGGACAGTTAAGAAGAAGACGAGTAGTGGATGGAAAACAAATAATATAGGAAAGCGCTAAAACAGTGGAGTGCGTGTGTGTATGTGGATGGAAAAAAAAGTGGGTAAAGAAAAAAAAATACCGGAATCACAATGGTGCAGTTGAGAAGCTTTCGCTGCAGGTGTTCTTAAGTCGAAACAGTTAAGACTTTTTTGAGGGGGAAAAGAAGAAGAAAGAGAATGGTATATAGGGATCGAATATCGGTTGCACGTGGCGAATTCGTCTTCCTCGTGTGAGGGTGGAAGAAAAGAAAAGATTTTCTTGTGAGAGATGAACGAAACATCAGTTTGACCCTCCAATGACGAGTGTTTCCCAGATTTATATCTGTTGAAGTTAAAAAAAAAAGACAGGAAACGAGAATTGTACTTGTTCCATAGAAAAGTATACTGTACTACTACTTGTATGTTCAAGAAAACTTTCCCGCTGAACAAGTTAACCAATCCTCTGTGTAAGCTAGATTTTTACGTATAAAGCTTATGAAATAGTTTGTTTGCAAAAATTGAGGTTTTTAATCAATGTTTTTATCAATAGTAACAAGAGTTTCTTACAATGCCCGGGAATGAAAATTAGTGTCTAAGGACCTTAACAAACGGTGCAAATTCGGCGCAAACTATTGCATGGTTGCTGGTTACCGAATATAATAGAAAGAATTTGGAACTCAGGATGACACAATAGAAATTGGACGTGGTCGGTGAAAATTCGATGCAAAAGTTTTACTAAGGCCCTTACATGTATTGTTCACTTATTGTCTTACAAGTGTCGTTAGTGCTTTTAAATACATAACTGTCACAACGTGAGTTTGCACGAAAACATGTTGGTTCTTAATTCATTCTTAACAGTCGATTGTTTTTCTAACATTGCCAGTGTGAACATAACTAAAAGTCACACATTTTGGAAGTAAGGGTTCACAAAGAGCGAATTTGTCGACTTCCTAATAAAAATCCAAACATTAACAATAGTTGAAATCTTAACTGGGATTACTACGAAGTCAATTGAATGAAAGATATAGGAGTTTATAGCGAACAAACAAACTATCGTATGTGTGTAAGGATTAATCAAGTTAAGCAAACATTACTCCGTTGTCACCAAATTACTTTTTTCTGTTTTTCTTGCTCATGCCTTGCGCTGGTTATAATATCTTTTACGATATCACTTCCGTGAATCTGTTTCAACTCTCACTCACACGCACCACGAAGATTTTCTCATGTTTAATGCAATGACAATAAGCATGATTTCCACTCTTCTTCTTTCGTTCTCTCGTCGGCGACGACACGTACCAATGACTTACGGATAGGTGTGTCCGCCAACGTGTTGTGGGTGGTGTCCAAAAGCCGACATGACATTTCCCTATTCATATGGTTCCCCGACAAATGACAACCTGATGATTTGGTTTTATGTGTTCCTCGTTGGTGAAAAGATAGGTTTCCATTTGCTTTTCTTTTTTTTTATATTTATTTGTTGAGAATCCGCCTCTTTCGATAGAGAACTTCAAAGAATTTAAAGTGGCCCAAGTGAAACCTTAATCGTTTGATGATTTCTTTTGAACTAGGGTGGAGCTGAATTTCGGAAAAAAAACTCATTTTTTTCGACTTGATTTTTTTTTATTGTGTGTGAATGTATTAAGATTGAGTGTGAAAAAATAATAATAATGGTAAGATGAATTTTTAAAATACAATAATGGAAATGTTTGAATTTGCTATTCATTGCGTTGGATGGAATTTTATCGATGAATTTCCCTATTTGAAAGGGAAATGAATGTTTGTGTTATATTTCAAAATGGGTGTTTTAAAATTTGATAGAGTTTGCAAATACAAGTCTTAATCTAAACAGAATATTTCATTTATGAGTTGTTCTTAACATCGTATAAAGCGAACAATTTTTATGCCCGGAAGCCATCAAATATCCGTACAGTGTAACTATGTAAGTTTGTTTCCATTATTTTGGAATATGTCATAGGTAGTAAAGATTTACATAGATATATTTTTTCACTTAATTATTATTTTTTGGTAGTTACAATTTATTCAACCGTTTGGTAATGGGTTTTACCGCAAATTTGTTATTACAGCACACTACATTAATCAATGAATAGCGAATGAAGTAATCGATAAAACGTTAAGTTTTAACACTGATTTCCTAATCACCTAATTGATATTGATTGGTAAAGCTAGTCAACATGGGAAAGTTTATCAACATTGACTCTGATGGATGACGATGACATAGTTAATGGATCTGCTCAATTTGAACCATTTTCTCGTGTTTTTTTTTGTTGTTGTATATTGTTAAAATTGTAGTAATTGGATATTCATTATGATAAATTAAAGTTGAGAAGTGTTTATTAAGTGTGTTTTTTTGTGTCATTTTGTAGCCCCGAAAGCCAAGAAATTGTCGGGACAATCATTGGATCTCCATCGAGCCTCTACCTACTCGGCTTCAAGTAAGTTAAATGTTTATTTAACCATTATTCATTATCCAGAATGCAGGGTGAATAAAAGTTACGTACAAGAAAGAAACGAGCGATTGTTTAAAAAAATGTTAAAGATTATTTTTTTTTAATAAAAAAATAAAATAAGTGAAGGTTGTTCAAAAAAATTCCAAATTTTTATTTGGAATAAATATTATTGGCTTTGGATCGGTCATCATAATGATATATTTTCTTGATGCGTAACTTTTGAATCACTCTTAATATTAACGTTTCCATGGAGGTATACCTAGATAAAATACATGTTTTCCGCTGTTTTATGTTTTCGCATTTGATTCTAATTTTCTTAATATCAGTTATAAACGTGGATGTAAATTTATACAGTTGATATAGAGGTTATAATGATAAAGCTACTGTAATAAAACTATAAAATGTCACCATGATGATAGCAAATTTTAATATGCATATCTGAGAAATATTGTACAAAAGTATTATTTATATACTTTTATGGACTTTTCTTATAACAGTTAGCTATAAGTAACTGTAATTGTTTTTTTTTTAAATACGGAAAAGTCCGCGTTCTCATAGGTTACAGAGATTAAGTATTACATAGATAATAACGTAACTTTGTGTAAAAAAAAAGCACAGCAAATGGACAACTAAGAATTTAATTGTAGAGTGCTGAAATATTCTTCACACAATTGTTCACGTAATCTTACGGTAGGATTTAGTAAAACAAAAAAAAAAATGAATGGTCTTTGTGAGCAATTATTGAGGTGAATGGCTGTCCATTGTCGTCGTCTCTTCATTATCTTCATCATCATCGCCGACGTTGAACTCATTATTTTATTTCACCTTTGGAGAGATTATAGCTTGTAAAATACAGTTTGGATGGGAAGAAAATAAATAGACACAAAAGGCCTACACGTAATAAATAGACCCACACGCGATATAGTCAACAGTGGGATGTCGTTTCTGAGAAGTTGAGGATCAAATGATGAGTAAAGGGCGATGGTTCAAAGTGTTTGGAACGTGATAAGTTGAATGAAAGAGAACAAAGTAAAAAAAAACTCGCTTATTTGACCCCTATCAGGTCAAAACATAGACCTCTCCTAGGTTTACATATTGTGTAGTGGTAATAATAGTTCGTTGAATTTATCTTCGTTGTTATAAACTTCCTGCCACGCGAAGAGGCGGGTTTTGCTGTTCATCATATGCATTGTATGGTGAAATGGATACTTTGTGTTGAGTTTATAAACACCTTTCTCACATTCATAATTGATGGGTGATTCTGTAGGCTTAAGTTTTAAACCGTTATTATGAATATTTAATAATACAAAGATTGAGTGTATGTAAAAAAAATTTTCGAATGATAATTATATTGAAGTCAACATTTTTAGGTACTTTTTGAGGCAGATTTTTTTTTAGTAAAAAACCTTGAATATCTTGAGTAAAATTTCAAACACATTTTAATACATAGATAAATTTTGGGTATTAAACATTCTTACATCGAGGAAAAGCCCTTCTAAGCTTTTTCATTAATACTTTTATACCGATACTATTCGCGATTATTAATTTTCGCGAAAATGATGGATTGATTGATTTCGCGAACTGTACAATATGCATATGATATTCAGGAAATGATTGAAAAGAAAAGTTAAAGCAACTTTTTTAAAATTATTTTTTATATAATTTTCCGACACTTTTTTTTTCATTTCATAATTTATATTATTAGAGTTTAGGTGGCTTTGTTGATTATTCTCGCTACGGAAGAGCTAAACTACTAGCAACATTGTTATTTTATGTCTTTGCTCAACGCACCCGAACAAAAGATAACCATCATCATCAACATGGCCACTGATTTGCAGGACTTGTGATGATGAGTCGTTTTTTTCTTCTTTCGTTTCTTTATTATTCCATGGTCGTTGTGTGTGTATGAAAAGGCGACGAAACAAAGCTAAACACAAAAGTTAGTCGTTCCGCTCTTGTGGTAGCTCATTCTTTAAACGGTATCGTTCTTAAAAGAATGGGATGAAGTTTTTAGCACCTTAAAAGATGACGAGGAGACATTTAAGTGAGTTCTTTTTCACGCTTAGATTCAGTTGGTGGCGTTAAGAATGTCGTTTGTCATTGGTTTTTGTGCCGAGCGAGTTAATGCTGCGATTAACAAATTTTCGTTTAGCTTACTTGTTTCTGACATGAAATGAGGCCACTGAGAAAGTACTGTGTATGAGTTTGTAAAAAAAATCCCAACAACTATTTTAGTTTAAGTTTGACTATAGAGTAGTAACTTTTGACTAAATAAAACTAGAAAAAATCCTTTCAATGACCGGGTAGCATTTTATTCACAAAAGCTCCAACGTTTCACCTTCCTTCCAGAGACTTTTTTGAGTCAAAGAAATAAATAGAAAAGAAACGAAACGAATGTACACAAAGGACGAGGACTGTGCTATTAATGTGGTATTTTTCTTATAACTTGAATTTGATAATTTATTTCTGCAATTTGTTCCATTAAGTCATGTTAATAGACAATCGTTATTAACTTTTTCATTTAGAGTTTCGAACATTGCGTCAAGTATAATTTAACTTTTCTTTAGAGGTGCGTTTTTCTATCATTTTCACGTCACTTTGTGACCGTGTTTTTTACTGTAGGGTCGTTTTCTGAACTTGAATTGACGTCGGGTCCCCGGGTTCAATTGAGGCTTGGGCCGTAGATTAACCCCAGAGGCACGATGCTCTCCTATCGTGCGCTATTATTTGAAATCAGTCTTATCGAGAGAAAAGCTCGGTAAATTTGCTTCTTCTCTTTTCTCCTGGTTAATGGCTGAGGGACTTGTTGAAGAGCCATTGGCGGTCTTGTCGGTGTCAATTGGCTAGCCAGCGATGAAGAGTCCTGCTTTTATAACAGTTGATGAAGAGAACGATGATGGAAACGAGCAAAATGCCACGATAGTGTGTTGTGTATGTAGGGAAGGAAGGGAAGCTTTGTGAGGGGTAGTGGGTACTGGGTAGGGGGATATATAGGGTGGGATAAATTGGGAGGAGAGAGACCCGATGGCGCTCAAGCGTTGATGTTGGACAAGGTTTCGGACACTGCGCTCGTAACTGGTGAAACTTCATCAGATGAAGGAGGAGGTGGAGGTGAATGGTTTTCCTCTCTCGTTTTGGTCTCGAAGGTCTTAGGGGCTCGTAACTTCAGTGGATTATGACGATGTACTAGAGAGCCATTATTTGTGGCCCACATAAAACGGTCTGGCTGTTGATGTTGTGACCGTTGTTTCCTCCTCAACGATGGGTGATTGTTCTTCTCTTTTCTTCTCCCAAAAACATTGCCAATCTTTCTTTGAGGCAGTGTGGGGGTTGGTTTTTTTTTCTTGCACACTTGCTGTTACTACACAAAGCAGTAATAACCGAAGAGACAATAGGTGTTACCCATAGACTGTCATGAAAGGCTTTTCGAATTTACCGGACCATGGGATAACAGTGGTCGAGGTTGTTAGTGGAAGTTGCAACATTTTGAAAGAGGTTTTTGTTTGTTCACCTTAATACGAGTTTTTAGTTGAATGACTGTTTTTCTTTGATGTAACATCTAAATTTCTTTGTAGAAACTCTTAATGCTTGTATAGTTCAAGTTCTTAGCATATTGCTTCACTTCATTTTATTCACCTCATATTCTAAAATCCTACGTTTCACAGTTTTTTGTTTGTTTCAGTTTTTCAAATATTAATTTTTTTTTAGTTCTCTGAAAAATAAATAAAGCGCTCTTTTTTGTTTTATTTTTTAAAATGTTAATATTTTTTAATCGTTTTTATGAGTGGATTTGGGCGTCTGTCGAATAATATGGAAAATTTTCAAAAATAAAAGGCAAAATAATACAATAATACCTAGTGCACAGGTATTAATAAACTTACTATGTAGTTTTCGTAGATTTGTTGGTTTCAGACTTTGAAGTTATGTTGTCATGAATCAAACAAAGTTTCTCTTATCTTCACTATTGGTGTAGAGTTAGATTGTAACAGTGAACTTTATCAAAAATGCAAAACTTTGTATTGACTCAGGCTTTATTTTTTTTTGTTTCTCACATTTTTATACAATATTTTTGCTATGGTTTAAAATTGCAGCGGGTCTTGGTGAAGAATATAACGATATTTTTATTATAATCAATATTTGAACTCGTTGAGAGAGCTTTCGGCACTGCACTTAACCACCAAAACTTTAAAAGTAGCCTTTGCATCGTTCATAAATTTCTAACGTACCAGCAGGTTGTACTATCTTTTCTGTGTATTTTCTGTGGACTCAATAGAAGTCAGTGACGTTTTTTCTCTTCTTTTTTGCAAATCTTATTCTGGCATTTTGCCTACAGTTTTCGCTATTGAAACCTCGTCGAATTGTGAGTCTTGTTGCCCTGGGTGTGTCCTCAGGATGGAGTCATCACCACAGGACCATCAGCAATGGTCCTCATTGGATTATGGGTATTAATAGAAAAGTAAAAAGAAAAAATAAAAGAGATGCTCCCGGGTGTCAGCGATGGTCGATGGCACTTTGTGTTAGCGAGATGAGAATTGCAAATGGTGTCGTCCGGGCATTTACTTCTTTTTTCGACATTAAAATTTCATAATGTTCCGATTTTTTTTTGCGTAGCCAAGAGGTGCCCAGAATATTTTTGTTTATATTGTCTGTTGAGTTTTTTGTATTATATGTTTTGTCAATGATAGAAAGATTTCCAAAAGATGGTGGTTTCGAGGTATTATATTGTGTGATACAATAGGCTAATGTTGATGATTATTAGAATACTGATTGTTAGAACTAGTGATTACTTGGAATGTTATGTCAATGCAAATGTTTGATGAACTTTTATATGTAGAACTTTAGAAATATAGAAATGAATGACAATATGGAGGTTTCCAGTGCAGGTTATAATAGGATTTTGTGCAAAAGATTTTCTTTCATCATCACAAGGTTGACGATTTTGTGTCTTTTGTGAAAACACCACAAAAACATGGTGGTGAAAATTCTGCACAGTGTGAAATGGGTTGTGGTGCTGCGGGCTTTCTTCAACGTGGGCGTGAATTTTCAATTGGCTCCTGTGAATGGGTCCCCCGGGTACTTTACTCTTGCACTCCAACATCGTCCGAAGCCATTGTTTCTCAATGGTGTTATGGAGGCCCCTAATCGAGTCGTTTCGTGTACGTGGGTTTTCTAAGCTTTACAACAACGCCTTGTGTGTGTGTGTATATGAGATGCGAAAACGCGACCTAGCCATGTTCTCTTTATTTCAACAAATGACACACTTGCACGCAATTTTTTGTTTATTTCATTAGAAAAACAAAAACAATTGAATTCCATTTTTTGAGCATTTTTGCTTTGATATACAATATTAAAAAAAAAATTGTGGTTAATGTCATATGGAGTTACTTAGAAAAGTGACAAGTACAAATATAATATTTAAATTGATAAAAGTAAATCTTCGGCAATTGCAAAATTATTTTTTTCGTTGTTGAGTGTGCTAAAATCCATCAGTTGCAAGAAATGAAGGGAAAATCTGTTGTTACGCAGTGAAGCCTATTATAAGGGTGAGCTTTTGTTATTAAAATAACGTTGAATTGGTATCGTAGTAATTCGATAGTGAGATAATGGCGATTTGAGAGAATTGTAAATTCTAAACTTCTTGAATTAAAATTTTAAACGCTTTTTTGTTGAGTAGAAGTATATTTTATTATTTATGAATGTATATAATTTAGTTATTTTATTATCAGCATATGAAACATTTACTTACCTGTACATAAATAAAGTTGTTTATCTAAACCTTTTAAAAATTTAAGTTAATTGATTTTTTCACTGATAATTATAATTTCGAATAACTTTATTATTTATAAAATTTAGTTTTAATTTTTAATTTAATGTTCCTCTTATAATTTAATGTTTCAGGAAATGTATAATATAATAAGTATGATATATACTGGAATTCAGTTATTGTGTTCTCTTTGGAACTAATACTTTTTGATAATAATAACCGGTTGATAACATGAAACAATAGATATACAATATGGATATACAATACACTAATCAGTGTCTTGAGACTGGCTAATTATGATGATAATAGAATTATCCGTGATCACAATAACCGGATTTCAATGTGATTATTGTAATGTAGTTATTAACGATAAAATCAGTACAAAATATTGTATAATATAATATAATTTAATGTAATACGGAATATAATATACGGAATCCTTTGCATTTTGTTATATTTCAATTAAAACTTGATTTTTATTTTTAATATTTTTGCTTTTTTATTTTACAATATTTATGGATTTTTAGTTTACATTTATTATTTATTTTAACTTAATTTAAAGAATAAATAAAAGTAATTTTTACAAACCATTTATATCTAACGACGTATATCTAATAACGTATTAACGACGTGTACTGATAATGGACATAACCAGTTAACTAATTATTCCAGTTTCATTTTTGTTTTAAAACAACTACAGATTTACTACACGTTTTGAAACTTAACTTTTTAATAATTGAAATTATTAAAATCTTAGTTTTAAAGTAAATACATTTTTGTTTTAAAGTGTAAAAAAAAACCCATTTATAATCACAATTTGGTTATCCCCCACTTTTCACTATCACAATTCATTGTACGTTATACTCTTTTTAATACTTTCCCGGTGTTATTTGAGACGACTGTCGTTTCATTTTCTCTTCCAATTCATTTTTCAAATATTCCTAACTTTAATGGCCGTTTCTGGTTTAAAAAGCATTCTCTTTTGGCGTCGTCGTTGAAAATCCCAGCTGTCGTTTGGTGGTTGGGGTAATCTTTGCGGCAGAAAAGCGGAATTTTCCTTCTCCGATAATTTCGCCTTTTCCCGGGTGTTTTAATATATTTAAACGAATTTCCTCTAAATGGTCTCGGCGGTGACACTCGAGCCGAATTCAATTCTCCGTCACCTTCTTTCCCGTCGAGAAACTGAAAGCCCCTCCAAAAAAAAAAAATGAAGAAGCCCTTAAAAAAAAGTAAGGGTAGAAAATGAAACAAAAAAAAAACTGGTAACAAAAAATATAAAACAATGGAATTAAGCTTCCTTTGAAAGAGCTTTTTGCATAGTAGAATGGTGGGTGTAAGGTTGGTTTTTTTTGGTGTGTAAGAGGGGGTAAAAATAAGAGGGGGAGTGGGAGGGGGTTTGAAGGACCGTTTGCCTCGGTTCTCCCACTCGGGCTCTAATATGACATGGAGGAATGCGTCTGCATACATTATTAACTCCGTGCTCACTTCAATACCAACCCTTTGCGCATCCCGCCGAAATTTATTTTGACATTTGTCGGATTCATTTTGCGTGCTCGCACGACAAACAGGCAGCACCGAAATTGGATGGGTTGCACGTCGGACTCACTCCTTTGCACGACGCGCTTCGCAGCTTCCGACTTGGCTTCTTGTTCTGTTGCAATTTTTTTCTCTCACAGAACCAGCCAAACTAGCGAATTGTCTGTCCGTCTTACCATTGTATCATTTTAAAAAATGTGGTTAAAAACGTAACGTATTCTATTGATGAAAAGGAGAACGATACAATGCTCAACGAAAGGATTCTGCAAACACGTAGCAACAAGTTTATTATAAAGTAGACGTTTTCTTTTTTAAAAACATTGTCATTTTACGTTTTCTTTAAGTTTCCGAGTTATCGATCAGGATTTTTTTTATGGATATTATTTGAATAAGTTGATGATAAGCATAAGAGGATTAACACAATTTTACATAATTTACTACACGTTATTTTAGTTCAATCCTATTTTCAGTGAATGATCATTTCAAATTCACAATGAATGAATAACAATACGGTCACGGTTGTCTCATTCTGAGGATTTAAACAATGTAAATATTTTATTTTCGATCTTTATTGTTCGATTATTTTTTCCAAATATATGTTGGGTTTATATTTTGTGCCACATTTTATATTTAAAAATAAACTGGTTTTAAATGCCTTCATCGTGGTTTTATATCAATTGAAATTTCAAAAGTGACGTAGGTGTTTTTATACTACTTTAAATGTATGAGAGAAAATATTCATTTTTTTATATTCTGAAGCCGTGAAAATCGTAAATGGTGACGTAATCCCTTATTACGTATACACCAATAACCAAACAAACAAACAAACAAACAACGAAACAGATGGCTGCCAACTTTTCAAACTTATCCCTCATTAAAAATCCATTTCTACTACTAACGTGGAAATGTCGGGGAGGGGATGACTGTTTCTCGTATGATATAAACGACACATTTTTTAGGGGATAGAAAGAAAAGAGGAAAAAATTGAATAAAATTGAGAGAAAACGGGTCTTTACTAATAAAATGGAAAAAAGCAGAGAGACCATATGACAGCAGAAAGTTTTGCTTCTTATTTGATAAGCAGCTCGTTGTGCGTCGTGTGGTTTGGTGGCGGTGGTGGTGTGATTTATGGCAACTCGACATCCAGATGGAAATGCGCCGTCGAGTCGTAACGGGAACGATCTCGCAAATATGTAAAGTTTTATTAGCATTTTGGGCGAAAATTTGTCGCTCGGGCTTCAACACCCGGAAATGATGTCGAGAGGGTTCTTTTCTCACTTTTCTTTCTATTTCCCCACATCCCCCTTTTCATATTTGTGCGTGACAACAAAAGGATGATAAAAGCGGAAAATGTTTTGAGCATTTGAAAATTCCCAACAAAAGGTCGTGCTAGCAAAATATAACGAAATGAGATTGACAAAGTTTGTTTTCTCTACTTAATTTGTTTTTTGTAGGACACTTATAGGTTATTTGTATGGCACTTGTACTATGATTATATAGGATATTTGTTATAAATATTGAGAAATGAGTTTAATTATTTTTAACAAAAATGAGTTTATGTGTTTATAAAATTACAATTTTGATCACTCGAATGTTTATGAAAAGAAGGAGAATTTTAATTTTAAGACTAAAAAATGATTCATATATCGCGTCGACAAAAACTTAGACTCATGCCATTTTTATTATATATTAATAATGATTTATATATTCATTTTGTGCACTAAACTGATCTGTTAATAAATGACGTGAAAGATGTATTTTATTACATATCGTATTTGACACGCGTTGGTCACCTGTAACTTGTGGCAAAAATTAAATTGGTTTTCCACGTCTGGACGCCAGCTGACTTGAATTAGTCAAAACATATAAAATTACAGGTTATATCAAATGAACCCGTTCGTGGTGTCGAACTTTCATCGACATTTTTTTAAGTAAAAAAAAAAAAATTAGGAAAAAGTGACTCTAAGAATTACATGTCATTGAAACGTAACAAACTATAGTAATAAGATAGAATGACAGAAAAGAACAAAAAATTGCCTGAAAGGAAATGGAGTGTTTTTATTGCGCTTGATGAAATGTCTGTCGAGCGTAATTGTCGCGATAAACATGGCGGCGACAATCAGTGTGAGACACGAAGCGTGAACTCGACCCTGATCACGCACATTCACAGGGTAGGATTAAAGATGACAACGAATGCGTGTTCAATCACACATTTTCTTTTCTGCTCAAGCGTTATGAAGGTTACTTAAGGTCGGTCGCTATTTCATATGATTATATACTTTGTCAGCATCGATACTATGTGTGTATACAATATATATACATATATATATAGTGTACATATATACACATACATATAGTATATAGTCTATGTGCATTGTTCACTATCTAGAATTAGACCCTCATAATTAAGGGTCTAACACACAAGTGTATGCAATTTAATTTAAAATCTGTATCTGTATCAATGTAAAGTTCATTATCCGGATGTAAAAATACATGTGTATTTGTATACATGTGTTCAACATAATCGATTTTAATAAATTTTGGATATATTAAAATAGGGTCTTTTACAATTATTAAATATTCGAGTAACATAAAAAAGTATTGGTAATTATTCAGATTTTATCATCGTATACGAACAACTACAGTATCCGAACATCGTATACGAACATCATTAGTTAGCTACCATTGCGTAAAGTGAACAATTAAATTAACCTAATTTTAAAACGCTAATATAGTAGACTAAACGAAATGTAGCAGTCGTTATTTTGCGTGGCTTACTATAGGTCGAAGGTTGACTAGTGACGATCTTATTTTTCATATTTTAACCTTTGCATCAATTTGGTAGTAGAACTATATTACATGCGAGATGAAACACTTGACCTCACACTTTGATTGCTCTCGTAACGAACACTAAACCGCTGTAAAGTTGGGCTGAAACCGAGTTTAGAATTGTTGTTACACACTTTTCACTTGCAAGTTTGGAGTTTAATGTGTTGATATCTCTTTTTGCAGGCTATTCGCTGTACAGTGCCCAGCTGCACGTGCGACTGTTTTGCACCTGGTAAAAGGATCATCCGTTCCTGCGACACCTGCAAGCACGGTTGGGTGGCCCACGGTGAGTACTCGTTCACACATACGTTATATCCATCAATATACATTTTTCTTGGTATATCATCTTCCTCTATTGGATGAGGGATGTTGTGTTTTGAGTGTCGTTCATTATGTATTCCATACCTGCTGGTTTGTTTAGTGTGCGCCATTCTCGAAATAGGGTAGTAGCAATTAGCTGCTTGATATCTGTTGAACGTTGGCCAAATGTTACACGCTATCTAGTGTTGCTTTCTGCTTGTGCTGTTGTAGTCTATTTTTGATAGCCTAATTATGACGATGGTGTAACATGGTCAACACACACACTATCAGCAGTGTATAGTAACAGAAGGAAAAGGTTCATTTGCATCTAGGCTGTTGCCAAAAATATTATAGTCTATTGATAGGTTGGTTTAATGAGGCGACAGTATCGAGTGACCTATTAAAAAGGATCGTTTGGAAAACATAACTTTGCATAACGTCGTGATAAAGTAAGCAACGTTACGGTGTCGTTTCAAGTTATGATGACACTTGACAGTTAATGGACTAAAATGGCCGCGTTAATTAAACCTGGTCTACACGTAACTTTTTGTCGTCAGCTTTACATGATCATGCCAGATTGCACAGACAAAACGGTACGTGTGGACGGCAAGTTTGAGGAATTGCATGAACTGAATGAGTAGTGCGGACGTGATTTTTTGCGTTGGACTTATCTGTCAAACTGATATCTTCATGCCAGACTGACGACAAAACGTTACGTGTAGACCAAGCTCTGGACGTGAACAGTGTCTTATAATGACAAATGTGTGGACGAAATGATTCGCTTTTATTATAAGTACGAGCGTGAGTTTTTGTAGCCTGGTGTAAGGAATTAATCATATAAGTCAAGTACTTAGTACATTTCGATAGTTTATTTTAACTCATTTTAACGTTATGGTGCACTGCTAATGAACTACCCTGTATAGCAGAAGTATTTATCGTCTCTATTTAAATAATACTGTTCTTTTAGTTATTTATTATCTTTAAAGGTATCATTTGCACGTTTCGTTGAGGTTCACCAGAGATTTTTTGTAGATGTTTTGCAATTTTACGTCTTATATAAACTTTATCAAGGATTTCAAAGGACAGGTTAAAAAAATAGAACTATAAAAATAAGATTTTTTCTTCTGCTTATGTTTGCACACGTGTAAAACAAGATTATAATTGTCAAACGTAGCTGTAATGTGTGTTTATTCCTATCCCACCGGTTATGTCGCTCGACGAAGACAGGAAGTGAAAAAACACCCAGGTCCCCCTTTTTTTTTCGGTGTTGGATAAATGTAATTTTTTTTTTCTTTATTCGTGTAGAAAAGGAAATGCGTCCGCGTAAATCAAGGTGCAACTGACGTGAAAATTCATTTCACAAAAATTAATTGTGTTGCACTCGTCTTTCGCCATCTCCTCTTCTTCTCAACTCTTCTATTCTGAACACTTTCACCTCCCATGCTTCGTTAGGTCCTCGAGTTTTTAAAAAGTTCCCTCGGGCCTTCCGAGCAGCCCATTAAAGAGGGGCCCTTTCACTTTTATTTATTTTTTTATTCGGGGTTTCCCCGAGGTTTGGGTTCTTCACCATTTTTTTTCCACCACCCACATATATATCCCTATAGAAAAAAAATTTTCTTCCTCGGAGAGATGAGAACCGCAAGTTTTTGGAGCAATTTTTTTTTTTGCACCCGTGCTTGAGCAATTTTGATGAGATATTTTTTTCACTCTTTTTTTTTTCACTTCATTGGTAGTTGTAAAAGTTCACCGGTTGAAATAGGGGAGGAGAAAAAAAAAGAGCCCCGAGTCGAGGCGAGTTGGTTAATGGTTCATTTATATGCAGCATAATGTGGTGTTTATGAATTTAATATTAACTAGATTGTAAAAATTCAAACACATACATATATAGTTTGGTGAAGAAGAGACAAACGCATAATAAGGGACAGTGATAGATTTTTCATCGCTGACACGGACCGTGATCAAACCATAATTCAACAGCGGTATTACGTATACGTTACACACACACACACACTGTATATTATCGACTAGTATATATATATGAATGAAACCATGGTCACTCGTTTTTATGGATAACGATTTTTTCTCGAATATTCACCACCATGGTCTTGAAGTAGGGTCAAAGTTCGGTTTATTGACGGAACGGCCATACTTCACTATATATTGCTGGAATAAGAAATGGACTGTGTTATTTCCAATATCCTATTCTTTCCTTAGGGAACATATTTTCAAATATACAAAACTGTATCTAATTTATAGAAAAAATAGTATAGAATTTTTGTTTAATCATTAAGCAATTTATTTTATTACTTCGAATAAACGTGCGTAACGTGCATTTTTAATAAAGCAGCAAATGAATGAATTTATAACATTGTGTTCTATGATTAGATCGTGTTCTAAATTTTAACAGTACTATCGTCAGTGATTGGAATTATTATGTTTATTTTATGGAGAGACTAACTTTATTCAGCATAAATTCTTTTTAATATTATTTTTTGTAATTGATAAATTTAAAGCCTTTTTTTATCTTTTTATACTCTTCATATTAACTATACTTGGGAATGAGTGAGTTTGTGAGCTGGGAATTTAACGTATATTGCCATCTACAGTCGTTTATGAGAATAATACTGTATAATACCATGTAGGTCCTACCAAAAAACGCATAATACGAGAACTGCATAAATGTTTCGCATAAATAAAAAACCAAATTAGTTCAATGTAAAAAAATGCATAAGTAAATAAAATTGCAGAAATAAAAAATGGAGTTACTCAAAACTCGCATAAATGAAATATCGAATCACTCAAAGATCGCATAATTCGCATAAATCGAAAAATGCAGAAATTAAAAATGGATTTTTTTGCGTTATGTATGTAACTATGTACATACAGTACAGTATATCTGTATATGACAGTAGAGTATATAAAAAAGATGCTCCTTTTTAAGGTACAGTACATTACTTGTTTATATTACTTTTTGTAATTGATAAATTTAAATCCATTTTAATTTTTTATAATTATTTTATTTAATATTTTTTATCGTACAGTATTTCATTTTTGTCGCTATTTGTCGTTTTCGAATTTTTTAGGAACATTTTTTTTTTTACATTTTTCAGTATGTAAGACATTTTAGGAAGGGGTACATAAAAATAAAAGCACAAAAAATATGGGAAAACGGAAAAAAAAATTCGTTCGATGAAGAATAGGATAATTCGGTCATTTCCAAGCGACCATGTAAATTTTCCTAGTATAAGGAAAAAAATTGGGATAATGTTGGGGAGCACAGAAGATCCTTTTCGAGTCGTTGAGAAAAAAGTGAAAAAGGAAATAAGTAAAAGGGGAACCTATAGGGCTCGTGACACCAAGTTGGTGTGTCGCTATTATCGAGAACATTAACAGGAAGGGGGTTGAAGAAGAAAGACAAC
>JAQIWH010004338.1:0-17295 GCA_034695005.1 Cryptops parisi | reverse complement strand
CATAAAGTGAAAAAAAAATTCAGCATCTCCACACAAAATCGCACAATAGCGAAATTTGCTCGCCAACAACGAGCTTCTGGCATAATTTTTCACGTAATTAAGAAATTGCATTCGTATAAAATCGAAATCGTCTTGTATACAAAAAAATATACACATATTGTAAACGTTATCTAATAATTCCGTTGTGAATCAGTTGCAAATCGTTTCGCGGTTTGTTTGTTTTTAAATTGATTTTGTGTGTTTTGACGTTACGAGCGCTATTCCGAGGTGACAAGTATTCATTGTGACACCAAACACCGCCTACTTTGTTATCTCTTTTTTTATGTTGTATTTTTTTTTCAACTTGACGACACAAAACCTTTTTGGCCAATTCGTCTACTAATGAAATAGAAAAGTGCTAAAAGAAAAAAAAAATTAAAATACTATTTGTAGAAAAAAAAATGTCAACTTAATTTTTTTCGACCATCTTTTATTTTGTACAAATGTCTAGTCAGGTCTATCGATGTGGAACTTTTTGTCTTCAACTTTTTTGTCTTGTACAACGTTAACCAACAAAACCCATTAGTTTTCACCTAATTAATGTACTTTGCACAAGTAAACGTTAAAAGACCTGTTTTTTTCTTGTTTTAAATTTAGAAATTCATTACCTTAATTAATTTTTGTTCATCAACATCATTTTACGAGTATTTAAAGTTCCTCTTCCACTAAATAGAAACGGATCAATGTCGCACACACAAAAAAGATATAATCATCACGTGACAGTTACAAAGCGTTAAGAGGCTGTACAATTTAACTTTTTGAACCATTTCCAAATTTCTTCTTTTTATTTGGTTACACGTTTTTTTAAAATTATATGTCGGAAAGAAAAATATAAGAAAAGGTTCTTTCCAGAAATACTTTGTTGCACGTGTGTGTTTTGTCGAAAATGGGCTACATTTCAACACCAACTATCATTCATCTATAAATATACCACGACATAAGTTTGACAACATTTACTGTTCAACACTCTCGAAACGTTCACAAGGTTGAGACGTTTAAAACGCAGCTGTTTTTATCATACACACAAATGTACAAAATGTACTTCACGTGGAACAGAATTTTTATACTCTTTATATTAGCTTCACTTGGGAGCGAGTTTGTGAGTGAGTGAGCGAACGTATACTATCATTTACATTGGTTGACGTGAATATACTATATAGTTTAAAAACTCATAAAACGAAAAAGTTTTTCGCATAAATAAAAAGTGCATAAGTCTTTGTTTTGTTCTGACGGAATGTACAATATTAAATAAATAAATAAATAAGTTAAAAAACAAAAACAAATCGCATATATAAATAAATGAATCAAAAATTGCAGAAAACAAAAAATAAAAATAAAATGACTCAAAACGCGCATAAATCAAAATATCGAAATGTTCAACGATCGCATAAATTTAAATTCGCATAAATAAAATTTACCGCATAAATCAAAACATGAAGAAATCAAAAAATTGAATTACTCAAAACATACGTAAACTGAATATCGAATTACTCGAAGGTTGCATGAATTTTAATATCGCATAAATCGAAACATGCAAAAAGCAAAAAATGAATTATAGCATTATGCTGTGTTCATACAGTACATCTGTATATGGCAGTATGTAAGAGTATGCTTTAAAAAGTATTTTCAATGTACTAGTTACGTAGGAAAGTGCTTTCCTGCTTACTGTGTATTCGTTTCTTAATTACTTGTATAAAAAACACTGTTTGCTTTGACAATTAATTAATGAGCGTAATCTTTAATCGTTAGACACCTCATCACCTAGGGAGAGAAATGAACACTGTTTTTGCTCAGTTTTTGTTCGATCTTCCAAATGAAGATAAACTTCGGCGATTAGTTGTGTGAGATTTTTTTATCCGGTTTTGGTTGTTGTTTTGTATTTTTATTTTATTTTGTAAATGATTCGTTTAAAAAAGATATACTGTACTTTAAAAAGATTAACAAGATTTATCTATATAACGTTGTTATATAGATAGTTATTCATCTATTTTTTTTTCTATGTATTATTTTTTTTAATGTCAACAATGTATACAGAGTGAGTCAAAAGTACGTTTACATACTCGAAAGGCTATTATAGTTAAAATGTTGAGTTTGGGATATAATAACACCTTGTGTATATATAAGGCCCTGTATAAATGGTGATATTTCCATTGATTTCGAAATTATGTTTCAAGGTCATAGCATTGTTATATTGAAAACTATGAATCGTAGCTATTACAATCATATTTGTAAAGTTGTAACCAATGGTCCATTTAGTCATAATTCAGTACCTTTCATTTATATCCGCCAGTCCTACCGAATAGTGCACCTTATACTTCCAGCATAGCTTCGCTTGCCGAGAAACGTTCGTGTAATGCAGTGTATTCTAGTCACTACACTGTATTACACGGTTGCTAAACTAGACGCGCTTTAGAAGCGCTATAGTTTAAATTTTTATTTTTATTTCACTTGGATCGAACTAACGACACTAGATTATGATTAAATATTTACGCATTTCACGCTATCACGCGTTTCATTTTTTAGACGCATTTCACGCTTTTTCAAAGTTTTTTTAACGCATTTCACATTTTTACGTATTTTGCCATATTATCGTGGCATGAAATATATGTCTATCCGGCAATATTTTGAATCGTATTTTCATTGACTTTGACATAAACTTTCAAGCATTACCACATCGTCACTTTGGAAACCATGAGTCATATGTATAAAGTGGTAGCCAGTGGTCCATTTAGTCATAATCCAGCATCGTTGCATTTATTTCCAATACTCCAACCGAAATAAAAATTGAAAACAAAATAGAGCACGTAACGTGTTTGATGTGAAACGTCCGTGTAATGCAGTGTATTCACTACACTGCATTACACAACAGTTAAACCAAATGTTTTAGCTGTTCGTTTGTTTCTACGATATAGTATATGTTACATACATCTATTTAAAAAAAAAAATATCGTTGTATATTCGATATTTTTTTAATATCGAAAAACGTATTTTTCGATTAACTTTTATTTAAAAGTTATTCAAGTTTTTTTTGAACACCCTGTATATTCAAATATTGAGCTAAAATACGTAACGAAAGTGGAAGCAAAAAGTAAGGAAAGTATTTTTTTGATCATTAGTTAACGTTATGTGAAGTTTTTTCATTATTTTGTTTTACTTTTCAATTGTGTAAGAAGGGGTTCAAGTAATGCCTGATTTATGATATCGATTTTTTTCTCTGCGATGCTTCCAATTAACTTTTCGTTCTTCGGAAACGCTTTGGATTCATCGTTTAAATTTTCATATTATTATATTTTTTTATTATTCCTCTTCGACATTGAAGAACCAATTTTCTAGTGTTTTATAAAATTATAGAGCAATTTTTATCCTTGAAAGAAAAATCAATACTTTTACATAATTAATCGTTTTCTTCTTAGTTAGCGTTCAAGAATTTCACAAAACTTTTAATTTCACTAAAATTTTAAAATGAAATAAAAATTAAAGTTAAACTATGTAATATGTTGTATTACAAAAATATACTATGGAACCTATTTTGGTTATAATAATTTTTTTGTAAAAATAAAACGCAAAAAAAGTTGTTTGAATCATCCTGTATATTATTGTTGCAACTGTCTATAATAAAATTAATAAAATGACTCGACTCGTAGAGTAGAAATATACTATAGAACCAATTCTATAATCAGTTTCAAAACAAAATTTGCAATAAGGAAGTTGGATCACCCTGTAAAATTTCAACCAATTTGACAAAATTCAAAATTAAATGTTAAACTATGTAATATGTAGTATAGTACAAATATACTATACGTAAAACTTATGCTAGTCGTAAAAAATTTTAGATACAAAATCGCCAAAATGTTTTGGATCACCCTATATATGATTATTTCAATGTTATAAATAATTTGACAAAATGACTGACTTGTAGAATAAAAATATATATTAACAGATTATTAGTTAAACTATGTAATATAGTACTGATATGCTATACATATAACCAATGCCAGTTGTAAAAATGTTTAGAAAATAATCACCCTGTACATTATCATTCAACGCTTTACACCAATTTGACTCAAAATAGCCGGTATTTATACTCTGCGAAAAAGTAGAAATATATAGGATTATTTATAATAATTTTCAGCAAAAACCAAATTAAAATTTTTTTTTGGATCACCCTGTATTATTTCATATATTGTTTCAACAATATGGTCAATTTGACAAACTGACTGACTCGTAGAGTGAAGTAAAGTCAAGTGTCACGTTGTTCGGCTTTAGTTGAGCGAAAACAGTGATCTGATTACACAGTCAGTGACAACAACGATAAGGGGTGCGACAATAGCGACGCGCATGCGCACCAAAACGCGACGTGTGCCTGTTGAATAGTAATGTGGCCAGTAGCTCTGACTTCAATTAGTGTTTACAACACCCCCTCCCCCTCTGAAAAATGCTAACATAGTCTTCCTGTTCACGATTCGTTTAATTCGTCTTGTAGTTTGGTGATGTACTATAGGTGGCGCTTCGTGAAAATTGCATAGCTTTAATCCCTTTCAATTTTGACCATCTTATCGAAATAAATGAATGAACAGCCCCCCCCCCCAAAGTTGGACACTAGAGATAACAAGTTTTATCCCTGTTATCTCTCTTTTATGGATAATGGGGATAAACAAGCTAGATATTGGTTTATTAACGAAAATTTCTTAAAGAGATCGTTATCCGGTTTGTTGAATATGCTAAGTCAAACAATACAAAAGTAAACTACGTTTTCGTGCGCGTCAACTATTATGTGATGTTAACTTTTTCGTAAGTCGTAAATTTTTTGTACGATAATGTACCATGTGAATATGAATAATGTGCACAAATAGTTTTAAATGTCATAGTAGAAGTTTATTTGTGTTGTTTGTGAATTTATATAATTCAGGAATCAAATTTTTTACTCCTTACATTAGCTTCACTTGTGAGTGAGTGAGTTTGTGAGTAAGAGCTGGGAATTAAACATATACTGCCATTTACAGTCGTTTATGATAATATACCTATAGTAGTGATAATATATCTAATGTAACAAAAAACCGTTTAAAACGAGAACCTCATTAAGTCCGTCGCATAAATCAAAATTCGCATAAGTAAAAACAAAATCGCATATATTATAAATCTAAAATTGCAGAATCAAAAATGGAATTACTCATAACTCTCATAAATCAAACATTGAATGACTTTAACGATCGCATAAATTTAATTTTTCATAAATCGATATACGCATTAGTTAAAATTCGTCTAACGTGCAGAAATCAAAAATGAAATAACTCAAAACTCGCATAAATTGAATATCGAAATTACTTATTAATAAAAAATTAAATTAAAGATAATTACAAATTATCTCTGTAATATTTAAAGTGTACACTAATGTTAACGTGTGCAGTAATTGATAATTAATTACTGTACACGTTACTCAATTTTACTACAAATTAGAAATTATATTGATATGCGTTTTCAAGACGTGTACATTTGAAGTCAGCGCAACAAATACGACGTAAATGAGCAAGATGCGTTGCGCCGACTTCAAACGTACACGTCTTAAAAGTTTATATCAATATAATTCCATAATATTAAGTAACATCAAAACTAATTTGTAGTGGAACCGAATAACATGTGCAGTAATTAATTGTATTGGAAATTATTATTATTTTATACTTTTCTGAGCAATTTTTGGAGTCAGTTTTTCAATTGTTTAATTTATCACCAATTTCACACTTCCACTAGCTATTTCATGAAATAACTCATTCTACATTTGAACTATGCTTTTTGTGCAAAAATAACGAAAATTGCACACATTTCATCAACTGCGGTATATTTATAGATAAAAACAACGAACTTTCCACTTTAAAAAAAGATTTTTACAAATTAACGAAATTTCCCACTTTAACTAGGTATCCTATATAATAAAATGGAAAGAACTTTCTTCTCCTTCTCCTCCTCCTCCTAAACACCAGTTATAGCCATTGGAAATGGAATATCACGTGATTCTTTCTTTTGCACCTGAGCTTTCTAGAAACTTCCAGAACAGAGGGCTTTTTTACTAGCGCGTGCATCCTCACCAGCGCTATCGTGTGTAAAAATGCCGAAATAAATACTCTAACTGTAACGAATATTGCCAAGCAATATAACGTAAAAGAATAATAAACAATGATAAAAAAATTAAACGAGTCAATTTCATAATGAAACTAACAACAAAAACTTTCCCGTCATTTTTGACGAGCTATTTACTAGTTGTATATAATAAAGCTAACTTTTTGTTACAAAATAATAAGATTTCACATTTTAGCTAGATACAAAAAATAACGCATTTTGCACTTTAACTATGATTTTGTTTTTACAAAATGACGATATTTAATTCTACGATATTTCACACGTTGGTGATTTTATACAGTTTCAAGTCAGAAATGTCAGGTATTCAGGTTAGCGTACACTAAATAATTAGTTACTTTACACTTTGTCGGTTTACCTGTTTACACTAACAACATGTTGAATTAATAAATAAACTTCACTCTATACTACATCATACTTGTATTAATAGATCCAACATTTACCAACTTAAACTCCCGAATCCAATCAAATAAACACTCAAGTTAATAGGTTTTTCAACCAACATTGTTGAACCCTTTCCACTTCTCTCGGTTCCACAAACAAAACAAAACAAACCACTCAATTTTAATGGATTAGTTGTTGAATTAAGATTCTGCATAAATAAAATGTTTGAGTAGTTTGTTTGAGTATAATCAACATTTGGGAATATTTAATTGTTGTACCAATTTTTCAAGTTGATTGTTATTGTATGTGACCCAAGTTGAATGAGTAAAGGGGGTGAGGACATTTCTCTTCAATTACACGAGGGACCCTTATGTCCAGTGGAAATGTGATTTCCTCATCTTTATGAATAATTCATGGTATTCAAAACATTCTCGACAAGCCGTGTTCCAGTTTCCATCAGCACGTTTTCTTGCAAATTTTTTGAGGAAAAAAAATGTGGATTTTCTTTTCTCTAAATATATGAAGAAAAAAATCAATAGCGATTTTTATTTTATTATACGTTTTATTATTAGCTTCACTTGTGAGTGACTTTGTGAGTTTTGTGAGTCAGCTGAGAATTGAACGTATACTCCCATCTACAGTCGTTTATAGTGACATACTGTTTAGTCCAATGCATCAAAAACCGCATAAACGAAAACCACATAAGCTTTTCGCATCAATTAAAAACCGCATAAAACGAGAACTATATAAGCCTTTCGCATTAATCAAAAACCGCATAAGTCCAATATATATATATATAAAGAAAAAATCGCTTGTATAAATAAATAAATCAGAAATTGCAGAAATCGAAAATGGAATCACTCAAAACTTGCATAATTCAAATATCGAATAAATCAAAGCTCGCATAAATTTCAATTCGCATAAATCGAAACATGCGGAAATTAAAAAATTTAAAATTTAAAATTATTTAATTTTTTTTGTAATATGATGTACATATAGTATATCTGTACATTACAGTTGGGTGTATAAAGAGTATGGTTAAAAAGGATTTTTAATGGACTTGTAATTTTTACAATAACCCACAAAATCGCATAACAGCAAAATTATCTAGCAACTGAGGAAATCTCTTTTGTCGTATAATAGTTTTAAAACGTTGAGTTAATTCATGGAAATTTCGATATATTGCCATTTTGATTCGTGAGAAACTTGCACAGAAATCCTTTTACGAACAAAAAAAGTATAAATCCTGGATTTTCTGTATATTGCTGTACAGGGTGTTTTTAAAACCAAAACTTTTAACCACAGATTTAAGCACATCAATACAAAGCATTAAGTCCATAGAAATCATGGGTTCGGTTTTTCCCTATTCGGGACTTCTCGATCGTACTGGACAAAAAAAAGTGACTTCTTCCTGTCCTATTTTCCGAAAAGAAGCATGTACGAACCCATGTTTATATGGCGTTTTATTTTGCATTGTTTTTCATCTGTGGTTAAAATTTATTTATGTTTATTTATATAAGTTATCAGTCCAAATGGACTGCAACATACTATAAATTCGGCCAGATCTTTTAGGAACACCCTGTACAGCGTTAGTAATTGTATTCTTCTTGGCTCTCCGTTTAATTCATGTTTTAATAGCCTCACCTTGGTTGGTGTTGGAGAAAAGTGCGAACTTTTCATTAGTATGCAAGTGAGGTTGGTGCATGAATGAATTGGCGAAATGACTAATTTGGAAAGTTGGTAGCACACCGAAAACGACCACCAACACCTTCCAATGCAAATGGCCTTTTCTCTCCATTTTTAGGGATTTTCCACTACTAATTGCCGTACCAGCTGCCGTTTAAAAGAGTAAAAACCCAAAAACGTTTACACAGACAAATTTCTGTTTGTTGGACAAGAGTGGTCAAAAGGATGTTACGGTTTCGAAACTCGTGTTGTTAACGGTTTGTTGGAGGAAATCGATTAAAAAACTTTGTGTTGTCATAATAATAATAATAACAAACATGCACCATTTCGGCCAAATCTTCCAAAAAGGACCTTTCGGTTTCCCAAAAGACAAATCGATGGTTTTGATGTTTTCGGTGACAGCTGAGAGACCCGTTTTCATTTTCGGGATGTGTTAATTAATGGACTTAGTCCTTGGATTTAATGGATTTCCACACGCGGATTGTGGAGGTAATTGGGTCTCTTCGCGACTAGAATGTGCCGTGTATATATATGTGATATACTATTAAGGGGGTTTGAAGACGAGGAATTTTCGTCGCGTTCTCTCTCCTCGAACAAGGTATTAAAGAGGTGCAATAAATGACGTGTCAAAACTTGATGTGAAATGTTGTGATCTTAAAAGTTGGCTCTTAATTCTCGTGTTAGGTTTTTTGACAGTGGATTTTAAAACGGAGGCCAACTCTCTTAGAATAGATGGGAAGCGTAAACATAATTAAGCCTAATTTGCAGGGCTCCAAAAATTAAAGCAAACTTAGAATGACAGGTTGGTATACTTACACTAGATGGATATGCATAAAGAAAATATGTTAATTAAGTTGTAGTGCGATGCTGTTTATTCTAGAATGTTATTAACGTAGTGTGTCTGGAGACTACAACAACAACAAACTTAAAACCAATTTACGAAACCATTAGTTAACCTCCACCAAGAAGGCCTCTGAGATTGTAAGTATATTAGGTACCCATCAACAACTTTGTTCATTAGAAATTAACACTCTACAGTATATTTTTACAAGTTAGAATTGGAGATCTTTGGAAGTTCCAAGAACTTTAGCAATGTCCAAAACGGATTATTTTGGTTTACTTTGTAAAATAAACCCCAAATTAATAATATAAACAAAATAATCTGTACAAACAGTATATCATGTCCTTAATTTGGGGTTAGTAATTTTGTAAAATATATATATATAAACAGTATGCTTATGTATAGTATACCGGTACTGCACATGTAGTCTTACTGTTTTTTATTGTTGTTGTTGTTTTATTTTGAAATGTCATTAACGTACTGTCTGGAGATTACGAACACAACCTTAAACCCAATTTACAAAAACATTAGTTAACTTTTATTAAGTTAACCACCGTGATTGTAAATAAATTAGGTGTTAACGGTACCAATTACCAATTTAATTTGGTACAAATAAAAACTACAGTATTTTTTAACAAATTACATGCAGTTGTAGGTCTTTGGAAGTTCCAAGAACTTTAGCAATATTCAAAAAAGGTTTATTTTGTTTATTTAAATTTTTTAAAATATTTCATATACATTTTTCCGGCAATGAATAAAATCCAGGCATTCTATAGAATGTCAAATCTGGTTTGGGTAATGTATGACATTAACATCGAAATAGTTAAAAATTTAAGTTTACAAAATTAGGCTTAAATATTTTCAGACGAAACGTTGTTGGTTAACCTAAACTTACCTAAACAGTTTTACAGATAAAAAATAAGCTACGCATTCTATAGAATGCCTGGATTTTATACATTGCCGGTAACATATAAACGATACTGTATATTATGTATTATATGTACATTCGTATATAGGCCTATTTGAATTATGAGTTATTTGGGAAATGAAACTTTTCGGTCTCTTGGAACTTCTGGGTTCTTATAGTGAAAAGTGATGGAAAATATACTCGTACTTGGTGTGAGGATAACCCTTCTGGAAAAGAGAGGAAGGGGGGTAAAAAAAAATATGAAAGTCACAAGAAAGGAATGGTAACAATGTTTCTAGAATTGTAGTTGGACACTCCAGGCACGAGCTTCTTTAATATTTCATTGGCGAATCGCTCGAGGGAAAAATGAGATCATAAAAAATAAATTGACGTCAAATTTTGCTGAACTAGAGACCTGAATTTTGTGTCTCGGATGGAATCTTTGGAACGAATCAACTAAACTATATATGTATATAGAAATATAATAATAATTTATATAAAAAAATTACTCTTTGTCGACATAAACTTTTCTAAACCTGTGGAACGTTCTTCTATCGAAGTGCTTTACTTTACGTCATGGTGACGAATGGAATTTGGCTTTTGAATTTCTATTTTCAAATTCAATCATTAATTTAATTTCAAATGAAATGTAAATTTTTTTTATTGTACTGTATATACTTGTATATACTTTATATATCTATATATATATATATATATATATATATATATATATAGAGAGAGAGAGAGAGAGAGAGAGAATACGTATATAGTTATACTGAAAAAGTTATTTCTTGCAAATGGAAAAGTTTGACTCATTCTCAATGTTGAGTTTGTTGTGAAAGTTCAATATCGATTTTTGGATATGTCCAATTTTATGTTACGAAATATGACATATTGGTAAAATGATAATGCGATTTGAAATGTATATCTAGTACATATTGGACGACTAGTTAGTTCGACATCCGATTATGTTCGTGGATTATTGTGAAATTGGTTACGCATTCATTTATGCTTAACTATCTAAAACTGTATTGTGTAAAGTTTTTTTTGGGGGGGAGAGGATTTTAATTTGTTGATAAAAGTGTTAAAATAAATTAGGCTACAACTATAGTTTATTTTAAAATATATAAAAGACAAGTGTCTCTCCTTCTCTTTGTCCGTGGTAAGAATTTTTCATTGGCAACAAGTAAAACAACACTTAGTACTAGTTGAGTCACTAGGGGTGCGCACCGAGTGACACCGTCAGAGGGGTTGACACCAAAATGACTGTCTATTAAATGGTTATGTGATGTTTCAGCAGGAATTTATTATTTTTCATGAAGTTGTAACCATAAAATAATTTTCGTAAGCGCAGCTTAAATGTATTGATGTACTGTATTGATGTACCTAAAACGCTAAAATTTTATGCTGTAAAATTTCATTTACACTACAAACTTGATTATCAGAAATGTGATGGGATCAAGGCTATTTCAAATAAACGAAAATCCGGATGATCCGGAATTTCAATGTGTATGCCCGGTGTGGTATTACAAGTGCATATGATTTTCAAGCATACTCTTTAGATAATGGCATATAGCGTCCGCCATATTGGTTTTTAATTAACAGCATATAGGCAGTGACAGTCGTGAGACTAAGTCGGATCCATGAACACCTCATTCATCAAAATCCATTGAACCATTTAGCCTGTAAGAGGGTCTAAAGAATGGTATATGGCATGTAGCGTCCGCCCATATTGGTTTTTCATTGACGCCGTATAACCAGTGTCACTCGACAGACTAAGACGAGTCGATAGACACAGTGTGTAGAAACTCACAACTAATTGACTCAACTGATACTCACAAGTGAAGCTAACATAAAGAGTATAAAAGCTATTATAAAAACTGGAATTTCAGATAATCGAGTTTTCAGTGTAAGCTAACATTCCATAGTATATTCGCTAGGTAATTGTAACAAACGTGTTACGATGGAAAGCCTTCAAAAGCTGTAGCAAAGCGCCATGTGTTCGGCAGGAAAGCAATACCAAGCTGTAGCCATTCGCTGTGTATTACAGGAAAAGTTAGTCGTCACTTTACAATCTTTCGTCGCTCATTACCAAAATCGCATGTAAGGAATTTCGCATATGCATTTCAGGTTTTTCTGTATTATATGCATAAAAAAATTTAAAATAAATAAAACATATACGCATTGAAACAATAATTCATTAACTTATTAAAGGTTCAACCTTTGGACAATAAAACCGCAATTGACACTCCACAAAATAATGCCTTGATTGAGACACGTATCTTTAATATCCAACACTTTTTTCAGTAATTCGTTACAATGGCCGCGTGATAGTCGCAAAAAATGAAACAACCCTCGAAAAAAGGGTGTATTAGATAAACACCCGAAATCAAATGAAAAACTATGGGCGTTGTTGTGATTCAGCTTTTCTAGTGGGGATTTATCGAACGACTTGGTGGATGTGGTTTCGATTGAGTTTCTCTTTTTATTTTATTTTATGGAATGGTTGTTATTTCAATACTCGAACGATAGGGTTGCAAGAGAAAGAGAGAGAAAGAGGGGATAACCAAATACCCCTACCCCCCTATCTCTCTCTCTCTCTTTTCGAAAAGGTCGTTGTTATTGTCGGTTAAATCCGTTTAAGCCAAGGATTTGCGTGTTGGCCAGAAACCGAATCCTGTCTTTGCTCGCCATACCCACTTGTCTTTTACCTTCAACACGCGAATGTCGAATTCCCACTCTTATCTCTTTCCCAGAATGCTTTGTGGTCAACCCAAAAGATGATTGGCTCTTCAACGCCAGTCTTTAAGAGATGTATCAACACGTTGGATTTTTCTTAATCATGTCGGTGATGTGATCCGAGCTGTGTTGTAGTAGGTTAGTTTTCTACTTTGGGGGGTAATAAGACAATTCGGTTTGGCAGAGAAGAGAAAGTCGAAAAGAAAGGAAAGTCATTCGTATGAAGAAGTGGTCACTAACAAGAAAGTAAAACAAAAGAGAATGGTAACTTTATTGGTCTTTCTTGCTGCGTAAACCCCCTAAGGACTTTACCCTCTAGTTAATTTACTTGCATTATTATTATTGTGGTTGTTGCACCAGAATGAAAACTACTCTATAGGGTGATCCAAATTCCTGTAATGGGTGAATTCAACACACAGATCAGCGATTTTATTTTATTTTATATTTTATAATGAGACACTCCGCAGAGTAAACAATTACATAAAAACATTAACAAACAACAAATTTCAAGTATAAAAAATATGAATGTACAACTTTTCTTTTAAAATGCTTACAACTAGCATCGCAGTGTGAATCCACACAAATATAAGGTGATTTTCTAATGGCCATTGGTAAAAGACTCCAGCTGTTAAAAACTACATAAGGAAATTGAAAATGTTTATTTATTTAATAATTTTCGTCCCGTAGAGACAATAAAATAATGAAAGTAAAATAATATAAAATAAAGATAAAACTTAATAACAATAGGCCAGGTCTATGTGTGTGAATGTGCGTTTGTATGTGTGTAGTATGTATTTATTCATTTATTTATTTATTTATTTATTTATTTATTTAATTTTGTATGAGTGTATGTAACAGTAAAGAACGCTTTAGCTCCGTTTTGTGCTACTAGATGGAGTTGGTTGGTTGGTAGAAACGTACATTTACATGGTAATTTCTGCAAAACAAAACGAATTTAGTTCAAATAGTTTAATTTTAAAAATATTGATGAAATCGTGTAGATCTCAGTGCGAAACGAACATTTAAATGATAAATTCTGCAAAACAAAGCGAATGTCATTAAAAAAATTGAAATTAAATTATTTGAACTAAATTCGCTTCGTTTTGCAGAATTTACCATTTAAATCTACGTTTCTCACTGAGATCTACACGATTTCATAAACAATTTTTAAACTGAACTATTTGAACTGAATTCGCTTTGATTCGCAGTATGAAAGCGAATAAAAAAATTGTTTCACGTTCAATAATAATAACACTTTCACTTTGGTTGGTTGGTTTCACTTTCTATAATACCACGTCCATCGGGTGACGCCCCCCTTGCAATAGCACGGGTCTACTTCTAGTTTTTTAAAATAAAGAGTAATGAAAAATAAAATAATAAACTTTTAGGTAATTCATGCTGTAGCACGGAGAGATTATGGATATAATTATATTATACTCTTCACAACAGCTTTACTTGTGAGTGAGCTAGGAATATTGAACGTATACTGCCATCTGCAGTCGTTTAAAAGAATATACCGTATAGTCCAATGTATTAAAAAAAACGCATAAAACGAGAACCGCATAAGTTTTTCGCATAAATAAAAACCGCATAAGTCCAATGTGAAAAACATCGCATCTAAGTTATAAAATAAATAAATAAATCAGAAATTGCAGAAATCGAAAATGAAATTACTCAAAAAATCACGTAAATCAAATATCGAATTACTCAACGATCGCATAAATTTAAATTCGCATAAATCAAAATTCGCATAAATCGAAACATGCAAAAATCAAAAATGGAATTATTTAAAAAACGCATATTTTTATTACTGTTTACATTCGTGTTTTCATGGTAACATAATGAAGAGTATTATTATGTCACAGGCAATATATAGAAACTAGGCTATAGAATGCTTAGTCTTTTTTGGTAAGGTATAACACCTTGTATACAACTATTTAGGTTAGTTTATGTTAGTTAATAACATTTTCTTTAAGCTTAGGTCCACAAATTTAGCCCTAAATTTAAAACTAACTTTTTGCGAAATTATTTATTTATTCGAGGTTTGTGCGAAGCAAATAATAAATGTTTGACCTCGAAGTTTTGAGTTTATTCGAGTTCGTTATATGCGATTCTCCTATAACATGAAACGTTAAATGTTATAAACGAGAAAATTTGACTGTTAATGCGATTTTGTGTCGTGATGCACTAGTTGGGCGCTGAATTTTTGTTATTTTATTGGAATTTCGAAATATGCGATTTTTTTTGCGCTTAACATTTGCATAAATTGAGACTGTATTTAACATTTAGCGATATTTAATTTCATTATACACAAATTTAATGTGATATATGATATGGGAAGAGAAACACCATTTTTTTAAAATTAAAAGCTCAAATACTGAAACTGCGAATAAAAACTGAAACCTAAA
Source organism: Cryptops parisi (assembly GCA_034695005.1). Lineage (NCBI taxonomy): Eukaryota > Metazoa > Arthropoda > Chilopoda > Scolopendromorpha > Cryptopidae > Cryptops > Cryptops parisi. The sequence continues at coordinate 2,159 of JAQIWH010004338.1, read as the reverse complement.
ACTTATTGTTTCTGTCTCTGCCTTGAATAAAAGGTTGTCCTAAAAAAACAAAGTTTTTTATATAATCTTGTTTACAACTTGGTAGGGGCCTCGTGATAAAGGTGCTAATTTCTTGGTTTTCCTGCTCCTATAGCTGGCGTGTGTAATAAAACTAATTGGCCTTCCCTGATATCAACTAATTTAGTGCGCTTTGCTTGTCGTGCACATTGCTTGTTGGTAGCTTCGTATAGTGCTTCGGAAACCTTGCGATAAACCTTAGCTAGTCTGTTTGCTATTTTTTCTAGTAGAAACCGGTGTTGTATACAAATGCGGCCATCTGTAAATAGTCTACCCAGTTTGTCTGGTGCTCATTAACATATTAGGACAGCTCTGTTCCACCGCTCCGTTAATCCAATTGCTTAAGTGTGAAACAACAATATTTGAATTTTGTTTATGCCGAGCTTATCGCACATTTCTTTTAGTAGACGACTAGTGAATTGTTTCCCGCTGTTGCTCATAAGAATGCGTGGACAACCATGTTGGTTGATGACTTTGTCCACCAAAACTCATGCAATTGTTTGGGCAGTGATATCCTTGAGGGCTATAGCAATACAACACCTGCTTAGTCTGTCGTTAAACAGGCAGATGTATTTATGAAAGAATTTTGAGGGGGGTAATGGCACAAGCAAATCACAGCTCACAGCTTCAAAACAGTGGTTAGGAATAGGATATCTCCCTATCGGTGCTTTAGCAGTGGGCTTGCATCTTTCATTGCAGACTTTGCAGTTGGTACAGTATTCCTTGACTTTCTTTGACATCCCAAGCCATGCATAACGTTGTTCGATAGTTTGTAGTGTCCTCTTCTTACTAAAGTGTCCTCCTTGTGAGGGTGAATCATGTGCGTTGTATAAAATCTATCCTATCATGTTTTTTGGTGCCACGATAACCATCATTTTTTTTTTCAGCGCATAACAGCGGCGGCAGCAAGGAAAAAGGTGCACGTCTAACGGGATAGGGCCTCCCTCTTGCATGCTTCGAAGATCGCCGCAGCCTACCAAGGCTATTTGAGTGAATATGCCGACGCTGCGAGGTCAACCAGCCCTCCCGAGGTCGTTCTGGGGAGCTGGTCATCGACCATTCAGACTCTGGTTCCTCCAGTTGCCTCCGCGGCTTCCATGGGCAATGATACTCTGTGCGATTGTTGCCACCCGCTGGTGCGCTGCTCCCCGCCCTGCTACTTGCTCCCCGACCTCCGCTCTCTCTACGGTACCTCGCTGAACGTTCGGGCGAGGTCAAGGGGGGCGCATCCAGGCGCCGTTGTCGCTTTGGGGCGTGCCTCACGGCTACCCTCGCTCGACCCTCGTCTGGTGCTTCCGGTACTCGATTTCCGGTTGTCACCGGCGCCACCAGTGATAAGGTAAGACCATCTTTTTTATAATACTTCCTGCCTTCAGTGATGTTTTGTAGTTCATCAATGATTACTCTTAAAGTTTCATCGTTGTGTTGAGCTTCTATGATGGTGTTTTCTGTCCAATATTCGTGGCCCAATAGTCGTTTGGACACTTCGTTAATTTCTGCTCGTCTCTGGATGACGTTAACTTGTAACTCGTTTTTGTCACTGTCCGCGAGGTTCCTAGACAAACTGTCAGGGACAACGTGCTGCGAACCCAGTCTATGTTTGACCAGAAACAAGAATTCCTGCAGGCTTAAGTTCCATCATGTCTGACGGGAGCTAGGATGGCGCAGCGAGTACATCCACTGCAAGCAGGCATGATCAGTAATGACTGTTAAGAATAACAAACACTAGCAGACGACGCAAGATCCACGTTGGTCAAAAAACATGAACGCTGCATTGTGGGGATAACCACAATCTCGTGCACCTACGCGCGCGCCATTTGACCTTCCCAAAAAACGAGCACAAGTGCAATTAAAAAGAAAACAAGATCAATAAGTGATCCCATTGTTCGACACACCTGTTTTTTCAAGTTCGAACCCGTTCCTTTGTGCAGTGCAACATTCCAATGAACAATGTTTGGAAAACAAAAATAGGAAAAATTATGGATTTTCTACCAAAACCTATAAAAAGCTGCAAAGTGATAACAAACAAAAATAGAAACGTGAAAACAAGATATTTGTGTGCAGAAACGAACTGTGCGACTTTTGGAAAAGACTGTTGAACG